>JAMKPZ010001507.1:0-46430 GCA_024699675.1 Amphibolis antarctica | reverse complement strand
TTTAAGTGTTTAATTAACATATGCATTAATTTATTATTTTAATATGTTGGAGTAAGTGATTAATAAATTATTTAAATCAATGACTTAAATTTTTGATGGAGTGATAAAATATTTGTGTGGTTTTGTATTTTATATTTTTAATTAATTGATTTAATTATTAAATCTATCTTCAATTTATTTGTGAAATATTCTTATAATTTGTAAAATCCTTAATGAAAATATTAGGGTGGATTTGAATTTTAATTAATTAATTTTGAATTAAAAAATATTTTGATTACCTACTGTGTTAAATAATTTAGCATTAAGTTCAATATTTCTAGTTATGTTCAATTAATAACTAAATAGATAATTAGAAAATATAATTATGACTTTAAAATTACCATCAAATTATGATTAAACATTAATTAAGTTATGTCCTACAATCTTACAAACATATGTGGCAGGAACTTGAAAGACTGGTGTTTAAGTTTAAGTTCATAAGCTACATTTTACAATCTTTTATCACGTGAAAGTTTAAGTTCAAATGTGATGAAAGATTCGGCGTTTTGTGTTAAAAGACCGGACGATTGTATTAAAAAATCGGTGTTTTAACATGAACATGTGATTTTTTAAGTTAGGCATGTGCGTTTTAAAGTGCACGTGTGAATAGTATCGGTATTTTAACTAAAGAACCATAACTTTAAGCATAAATGATCAGTGTTTTAGCAAAACACGTGAAAATTTTAAGTTAAACACGTGAAATTCAATTTTTAAGTTAAACACGTGAAATTCAATTTTTAAGTTAAGAATAGTACTTAGGCGTTTTGTGTTAAAAGACCAGACAATTGTATTAAAAGATTGGCATTTTAACATGAACACGTGATTTTTAAGTCAGACATGTGCGTTTTAAAGTGCATGTGTAAATAGTGTCGGCATTTTAACATGAACACGTGATTTTTAAGTCAGGCATGTGCATTTTAAAGTGCACGTGTGAATAGTGTCAACGTTTTAACTAAAGAACTGTAACTTTAAGCATAAATGATCGTTGTTTTAGCAAGGCACATGAGATTTTTAAATTAAACTCGTGAAATTCAATTTTTAAGTTAGGAATAGTACTTAGGCGTTTTGTGTTAAAAGATCAGACGATTGTATTAAAAGACCGGCATTTTAACATGAACATGTGATTTTTAAGTTAGGCGTGTGCGTTTTAAAGTGCACGTGTGAATAGTGTCGGCATTTTAACTAAAGAACCATAATTTTAAGTATAAATGATCAGTGTTTTAGCAAGGCACGTAAGATTTTTAAGTTAAACACGTGAAATTCAATTTTTAAGTTAAGAATAGTACTTAGGTGTTTTGTGTTGAAAGATCGGACGATTGTATTGAAAGACCGACGTTTTAACATGAACACGTGATTTTTTAAGTCAGGCGTGTGCATTTTAAAGTGCACGTGTGAATAGTGTCGATGTTTTAACTAAAGAACCATAACTTTAAGCATAAATGATTAGTGTTTTAGCAAAGCACGTGGGATTTTTAAATTAAACACATGAAATTCAATTTTTAAGTTAAGAATAGTACTTAGGCATTTTAAGGGTATAACTCTGAATATCCTTTGGATATTTATGTTAAAAGACCTGAGACTATATAAATGGATTTAACAGTTGAGTGATGAGTGATAAGGAGTTTTGGAGTCGATGAACCGATAGCCGAGGGTGTGTACTAGCTTGCGGGCCGGCTACCGTGTGCTTACCCAGAATCCAAACTCGACTGAGAGGCGGTGATAACGAGTTTTACCACCCGGGAGGGAGCCAGGGAACCGGTAGCTGGGGTTTTGTACCGGCTTGCGGGCCGACTGCCGTGTACCAAATTTCACCTGTCGATCGACTTACAACCGTGCCTATAAAGTCTGTGTTCCCTAAATAATTTAGCATTAAGTTCGTAACATAACGGTAGCATTAAGTTCATAACATAACGGTAGCATTAAGTTTGTAACCAATCTGTAGAATGTTGTTCGACTTACAATCCATTAGCTTTTGAAAATTCGAATGGTTGATTTTTTAATTAAAAGTGTGGTTTCGTTTTACCCATACGTTTGTTGTTCAACTCATACATTTCAGATTAAATATATTTTACTTTGTACTGAAATACTTAAGATAATTAATAGTCTCGATTGGAAAAAGGAATCACAAGTGAAATGCGATTTTCTTTTTGTGTTAAAATAAAAGGGCTACTTTGGGTAGAGGAATCACAGGTCTTTTGCACGGGTGACAATAGCGAGAGGATTTTTTTCACTCTCTCTCTACTTTTCCCGTCACTCTCTCTCTTCCATCTAACTTTGATCTAACATTCACCTACAGAATTGACTTCTATAGGCACCTACAAAGCCATTTTTCCTATATATATATATATATATATGCGCAATGAAATCGTCATCTTCATAAATTTTCTTTTTAAAGTTTGTTATATGGAAATATGAGAAATAAAAATTTAGGAAATTAAAAAATTAATTTAATATTATTTATACATATTACGAAAAATTTAAAAAATTTATAAATATTCTATATTTTAACATTTCAAACGTAATTTCACTTTTTTCATATATATATATATATATATATATATATATATATAGCCACAAGATTAATTAGTGATAATTGGAAAAAGTTAGGCAAGATGTATGAAGTTAGGGGAATATATCGTGATGAAATTTTTATCAATTGTAAAAAAAATTTTGACACAAAAATGAGAAATAGTAGAAAAAATTTATATTTATAATGATATATAGAAAAATTTAAAATTTTATCACATTTTTTGGGATGTACAAATATCATATAAATCTAAAAATATTTTCAAAATTTCACTTTTTCAAGATTTCTAAGAAACACAATCCCCTCCTCCTTAATTGTGTATTGTAGAAGGAAGTCCAAACGAAGGACGGGCTACCACTTAAATTTCCATTGAACAAAATGTTAGAACAGTGTTTTAATATATATAGATAGTTTGTGTATTTAGAATTAATAGAAAATCATGTAAATTGATTAAAATTTTTATCATTTCACATAATTCCTTATTAATTCTAAATACAAAAATCACCCCGTAATATCAATATCAAGTACATTCACAAGACATATCTTGTAAATCACTCTAATTTGAGTATCTTGCCTTAACAATATAACGAAGGTCACACTTGTCACTTGAATACTTACCATGAATATAGGTATGTATTAAAATAGTCTTATATTAAATGTGATCAAATAATTAAATTACAATTTATATATTAACTATAAAACCTAATAAATTTTTAAAAGTATATTTTAAAGTGTAAGACGCGACAAGCATAGCACTTGCCAGCAAACCGGTACGTACATCTATGACTAATTATGTGTACTTTATTTTGGTAATGATAATATTTTTTTCATTATTAAACTCCCAAGATATCGCACAGTTTGACGTGAAAAGCACAAAACAACCTACCTTCCATCATATGTATATATATATATTATATATATATACTGGAGAGAGTAGTCTTCTTAATCTCAATCTTAATTGTGATCGGTTTTGAAAAAAAAGTCCTACGTCAGGGAAGAAGAAGAAGAAGAAGAAGAAGAAGAAGAAGAAGAAGAAGAAGAAGAAGAAGAAGAAGAAGAAGAAGAAGAAGAAGAAGAAGAAGAGGAAGAAGAAGAAGAAGAAGGAGAAGAGATGGAGGAGGAGAAGAGGTCGACGAAAGTGAAGAAGGGCTGTTTAACGGTTAGGGTAGGGCTAGAAGACGAGGAGGGCGAGTTCCAGAAGTTCACCATTCCGATATCCTATCTCTACCACCCACGGTTCAAAGGCCTGCTGGAGAAAGCTCGAGAGATGTACGGCTACAACTCGTCGGGACCGCTGAAGCTCCCCTGCTCCGTCGACGACTTCCTCAACCTCCGGTGGTCGATCGAGCGCGAGTCGCAAGGCACCCTCGGCCACAGCACGCCCTCCTTCCGTTCCTGCTAAGCTATACCCAGCTGCGGTACGTACCCTATCCAGCTATATATTGTTCGATTCCGGCCCGGCGCGCGGGTGGTGGAGGTGGTGACATCGAGACGACGACCGCGCGTCCGCCCCTTTTCCATCCGCCATCCAAGGAATCAAAGCCCCGGTGAAGGGTTGGGTGGGCTGAATCCATCCATCACCACTTCGATCTACCCTACGCAGCATGTATTTAATTCTGCAATCCAAAGACATTGCTATTTTGATCGATTCGAATTAAATCAGCAGCAACCACCACTGCTACTACTGTTCATCCATCTTCTTCTTCCTTCACACCAGTACCTGTGCTTTTGTCGGCTGCTCCAATCAACTCCCACTTATTTTTCTCAAATCTAATCAAGTTAATTAATTTCATGCAAGTAAAAGAAATTATCATATATAAGTTAATCAACCCATTGTGAGACTGTTTTAATAATTTCCAAGCTTAATTAACTCATCATTCCAATCATACTGGATTAATTAATAAATTACATTCCAAGGAGTGGTTAGCCGTTCTACATATCTATATATATGAAATGGGTGGTAGTTTATTTTGAAGCGGTGGCAGTTTTGTTAAGTTTGTATTAATAAGATTCAAATTTAAGATCTTAATTAAAATTTTAAAAAAAATTTCGCAACCATTAAACGTTCTGCCACTTCAATGATTTTTTGAAACAATGACAGTCACATACCCAGCTTGTTAAAGTTTACAATACCTAAACCGACCAGAGATTCAGATTTTTCCTTATAGTTGTCGGCAGTACATGTTTTCCTTAATTACTCAGGAATATTCCTTTTCGGAAAAGTTTATAACAAAATTAATAAGACTAACTGTATCGTCCACTCTTGATTAACTACCATATATATAGCTATAATAGCACGATGCGTTTGCAATAATTTCATTGTGAAAAAAAAAACTACGCAAATACCATCATTATCCAAAACATTATCAGCTGGTTTATTGTAATAATGATAATTTTTCGTGTAAATATACAGCTGTTCCGATGAGCCGAGCTTTTATAGCATTTTATGGATGGATGGTTGTTTCAACGGTCAATGCAAACTGCCGATTCGGACATTTAAACAAACCCCAAAAAGAACGCGTACCAGAGAAAACACAAACCCCAGGAGAGACCATTTTGGATTTGCGTGCCAATGAAACACATGTCAGTAGCAACACAGATGCGTACGTACGTAATATTCCAATTCTTCCTACTAATTAATTGGAATTTTAATTTCTAACTATAATTTTTTTTGAAAATTTTGGCTACAATGTTCGAAAATCGAAACTATATTTTTTAAAAAAAAATTAAAACGAATTTTTAAACATGTTTGGCCGTTTGTTTCTAACTTTACATAATATAAAACTAGTTCTAATAATTATAAAAATTAAAATTAAAAGTAATGAAATAAACGGTATTAAAATTATATATTAAATTATGTGATGAAAATATATATATAAGAATTTATGTAATAATAATAATAATAATAATAATATATAAAGACTTACTTAAAATTGAAATTAAAGTTCTTTAAACTATATATTCGATCTAATCACTCTTTTTGAAGCATCTCAATTTAAATTCAATAATTTTCAACAATTTGATGGGCATCAATTCAGCAAAGTGATGCATCACATTTTCCACAAGTTCTGACTTGATTAGAGATGCGCCCAAGAGTTCACATGTGTTTCACAACTTGTCTGACTTATGCTTCGGCATCTATTATTATTATTTAAAAAGTCTTCAGCATCTATGATAATGAAGATGATTATTATTAGCATTATTATAATACAAAGTAAAACCAAGATCCACATCTTCGGATTAAAAAAGGATACCGATGTGGCGTTTCTTAATTGATTGATGATGAAATGTTTTGTACGCCACTACGGTCCCAGCATTGTATTAATTGGTTTGTGGACCACGATAGAAGAGGTTTGGGAATTTATTAATTCCAACATCAATGATTCTTTTATTACATGTAAGGACGCGCGCAGTGTTGAAATATGAAGATTCTGATTCAATTTTAAAAACTTTTTCGATCTATTTCATTAGTTGACGTGAGATTATATTTTTTAATGCTTTCCTTCTTCACCATCACCTATGACTTACGTTCTACCAAATTGTTCTGCATCATACAATCAATATCGAATAAGTCTTTAACTAATATCCGTACATTTAAAATTAATAAAAAATTTAAAAATTTAAAATATTATTTTTTAACATTTCACGTTAATTTTAAACATAGGACGAGATGGTCATCACGAATTAAGCACATCAGGATCGTCGTGGTCTTCTTCCCTCTCCCTCATCACCGCCCCGAATCTGTGGACGAGAAGGTCGGCCACCACATCCGCCAGTTCGTCGCAGGGCACGGCCTTCCTGTGCAGGTGGCCCAAGCAGAAGCCGGTGCCCACCCTGCCGCCGACGTAGACGTCAGCCCCTTCGCACCTCCTCCCCTTGGAGTCCTTCGCCGTGCATCCCATGAACCCGATGTCCGCCACCTGCACCTGCCCGCAGCTGTTCGGACACCCCGTCCAGTGCATCCTGACCGCCTTCTCCACCGCCACCCTCCGCCCCACCTCCTCCGCCACCCGCACCGCCCTCGCCTTCGTCTCGATGATGGCCTGCCCGCAGAACTCGCTCCCCGTGCACGCCACCAGGTTGCGCATCAGCATCTCCGGCTCCGCCGACACTCGCCGCCCCGTCTTCAGCAGCGGCTCCGACAGCAAGTCAGCCACCCGGGAGTTGGGGACGTTGGGGACCACCACGTTCTGCTCAACCGTCAGCCGGACCTCCCCCGTCCCGTACTCGTCTGCCACCCGGGCCAGCTCGTACATGTCCGAAGCCTGCAGCCGTCCGACGGAGACGTGGAGGCCGACGAAGGAGACGCCGGGCTGCTTCTGAGGGTGCGCGCCGATGTAGTCTCTTCTTACCCATTTCTGTCGGACGAGGTCTTCCGGCGAACACCTCTCCAGGCGCTTCTTCGGCATTCTCTTCTCTACCTCCCCACGAAATGTTTCGATTCCCTGAGGGTACGTGGACAAAATATGTCGATCACCATCAAACTAATTGATTAATTAACTAAACCACACAAAATATATCGTAATTCGACATCAGGTAATTAATTAATTACCCACAAGCAACGTCGTACAGGTTAATTAATCAGGTCAGATCACTTACGAGTTCGTCGATCAGCCACATCATTCTCGTCTTTTGGCGGTTGCCCCTATTGCCAAGATCTCTGCGAAAGACAAGATATACATATACGATCTTCTTCACAATTAAGTAATTAACCGACCAAATACATCATCACTTTAATTAATGTTTCCCATGGAAGCACGCGCGCGCGAGGAATTTTTTGTGATGCCACCTATCTTTTTAAATTAATTATCACGCTATAAAAATATAATTATTTAATGTACATTATAATTTATTATGATATAAGTACGTTTTCATCTTTATTTAAAGTACCGTCAATTTTGTTTTGTCTCATTTGAAAATAATTAAGGCTTCCGATGTAAAGTACTGGTCTTAGGTATCGTTCGATGATAGTTGTAATTAAAAATCACTTTTGTAGTGAAAATTTTTTAATGTAATTTTTTTATCGTAATCTTTAATCACATTAATATTAAAAAATATAATTTTAATATTATATTTACTTATTTAAATTTTAAAAATACATTTTCTCATTATGTATCGTGTTGTCATTGATACGAAAATTGATATAACTGCTATAAAAGCTACTTTTTTGTAGTGTTAATTTAATCAGGTGTTAGATTTTAACACGTTTATATATGTATATATGTATGGTACCTGTACGTTTCAAGTATGGCCTTGCAAACGGCAACGACGTCGTCATCGGCCACCCAGGCGTCCAACGGCACGGCCTCGGCGCAACGCTTTGTGCTAAAGAACCCACCCACCAGCAAATTGAACCCAAACCTTCCGTCCTTGGTCGCCGGCATGTAAGCAAGGTCGTTGATGTGTGGATGCTCGTACAGGTCATGCGACCCAACGACGCAGACGTTCCACTTCCTCGGCAAGTTGGTGACCGCCGGGTTGCCCCTGCCGTTTCCGGTGATGAACTGGGAAAGTATGTTGGTGTACGGGCGCGTGTCGACGATCTCGTCCGGGTCGATTCCCGCAAGTGGGTTGCCAACCGGGTTGCGGACATTGTCCATGCCGCTCTGCAGGCTGTTCAGCCCGACGGAAGCGAGGCCAGAAAGGATGGAGGGTACGTCCGGCAGCTGCACCCCGCGTATCTGGAAGTTCTGACGCGTCGTCACGTCGGCGCATCCCTGGTCGCCGTAGGAGGAGACGACGCCGGCGAGGTAACGGACTTGCTCGGATGTCACCACTCCGTTTGGCAGCTTCAGACGCATCATGAACCGTCCATCTGTAGGATTAATTTTATTTTTAGATATGTGTGCCGTGTGCGAAATAAAAATAATTTTTAAGGAACTGTAGTAGTTTTTTTAACAAAAAGCTACAGTAATTTAATTTTTTACAATTTACTTTTAAACATTAATATAATAAAAAATAAAATGAATTTTAATGTTTGAAAGAAATAGCTATATAATATTAACTACGATTTTGCATTTTTCGGCTTTAATTAAGAAGCTTAATTAAAATGCAGATTTCATGACAGGCCGGTAAAAATAATAGTATTTCAAACTGAATCCTCGAGCTTAATCTCTGTGAATTAATTAATTTGAAGTAATTGTCATTCTGGGAAGTTAATTAACGGGAAAAAAAAATTGGAAGGGAGGACAGAGGACTGACAGTGGTGCTTGCGGCGGTGGAAGAGGCCGAGCCACTTGAGCCTGACGTCGACGTCGTCCTTGGACACCTTCGATCTGTCGATGTCTTCGAAGGGTGTGGCGGCCAGTTCCTCGACCCCGCCCTCCTTCAACAACGTCATGGGCTCCTTCTCGATCTTCACCTTCTCCAGCGGATTGATGCCCTCCCTGTACTCCTCCTTCAGCACCCAGTACCCTCCCCCCCTTTCCTCCGTCCGCGCCTTCAGCCGCCTTTCCTCATGCGAAGATCCTGGTGGCGGTGGTTCCGGCGACGGTGCCATGGCGGGTGACGGCACGCTGGCGCTCGCCTTCACGCTGGTGGCTGAGGTCCGGCGGCGCTGGGAGCGCGTGGTATGAAGGAGACGGACCGGAGAGGCTGCAGTGGTCGAGGACATGGTTCCGGTGTTGGTGGTGGTGCCGCCGATGGTTGGGGTCTTATTAGAAGAACGACAAGGAGGAGCATCATTTCGTCTCAAGGGTCGGCCGGCCGGAGGGAGAGGTCGTCTTGGCTCCTCGGAGTCGTCAAAGGCCAAGAGGGAACGTGAGACGCAGGAATTGATTTTTGTATTTTTTTTTTTACTTGTATCACATAATTTTCTTAAATCACTTATATATTATTTAAATTCATATTTACTTGTATGTACTTTATTAGAAAAATATTTTTTACTTCCATATGTCTGTCATATCTTTGATATATTAACTATAATAATATTCTGATAAGAATCATAATTTTTAATTCTTATATACATGGCAAGATTTTGTTGTGACATGAAAGTAATATTTTGCTGACATGGCAGATTTTAATTCTAGTTTTAAGCAATATAATATGCATCTAATTTGAGCAATTCTCGTAAAGAATTGATGAATTTGTATTCTCCTGGTTTATGTAGTTGAAATTTTATTTTAAAATTAATTTATAATGAATGAAAAAAAATATTTATATATTAAATTAAATTTAATCTTTATATTGATCAATGTATAACGTTTCTAACATTTTTTACTTGTAACTTATTTTTATGTTTATAAGTATTTACGGGTAAATATACGTGAAGTAATTCTAATATTATTTTGAAATTATATCTCAAAATTAATTAATAATAAATTACTTTATTTATTTTATTTTATTTAATATTACTAAACTTCAACTTTATTTTGGATCAATTTTAGTTAACTTTTAAAATTGATATTAATATGGTATAAATTTTTATTATCTTAATTATTATATAAATTTAATTTAATTTATAAAATTACTTTTAATTTTAACTTAACGTAACTTTTAACCTGTCTCGATCACTCCGGAGGCGAGAGTTCGATCAGTAATCCAACTAATAAGCATGGTTTAGTTCCGACGATAGCCCAGTGGCTCCTCATTATTCAGAAAAAACAAAAAAAAAAAACAATCGGCTCCCCATGTATCTGAAAGGACAGGCCTCCAGGCTGATCCGACGGCCCCTGTCTTTTTTCGAGAGACAGAGCCCCCGTGACCCACGTGGCGTCAAAAGATAGCGTACGTTTAAAGAAACACGCAGGTGACGGGACCATTAGCGCAGCTTTTTTCTTTTTGTTGGACGGATAGGCGGATAGCACATTGAGGGAGTATGTATTTTTTTAGAATTTTTTTTTAAAAAAACTTTTACAAAATTTTATTAACTTTTAGATATTTATGTATTTAAATTTATTTATTTATTTTTTTAATATATTAAGTTAAAAAAATTCTTAACATAAATAAAAATTTCATCACTACGTTCTCTATTATAGCATTTGTCTCACCCAACCTCTTTCGACGATTCGTTATTACGTAAAAAATGTAAAATTATGTTTAAAATATTAAAATATAAAATATTTATAATTTTTTTTAAAATTTATGTAACGTACGTAAATAATCTTTTTTTTTTATTTCTTAATTTTTCTTTTTCTTTTTCTTTTTTCTAAATTTTCGCTTATCAGATTTTTTACGTATACAAATTGACCTAAGGTTTTTTAAAAAGTAATTAAATTTTATATTAAATCAGCACAGATGTAAATTTACAAAAGATGAAAATAATATAATAATTTAACAGATATAGAAATTTCAAAAAAAAGAAGAGAATAAAGAAAAATACAAAGTCCAAGCAAAGTTTAAGACATACAAGTAATCAAAAGTAGAATTAGACGAGAGAAAAGTACGTAGTTGTCCTCAACTTAATGGGAGTTAGTTGGGTCAAAAGGAGTTTGAACCGAAACAGTAAGGTCGCACACCAAATTAAGAAACCTGAAGAAGGATCAAATAGATTAATTAAATGTGAAATTTTAATTGTCAATCTTTCTTCTGATGCCAACGATTCTAACCAAAAAGTAGTAAGAGAAAAAATATGAGTAGATACGAGCTTATATATCCCAATGAGATCGAATCTTGAAAAATAGAATGATTCCAAGATAACCACATCGACCAAAAAAGACAAAGATGATACATCTAATTGAATTAATGTGTAGATTAAAATTGAAAAAATCAACTAATACGAATGTTTCGTTTGTTTTTGACTTTTTTTAACTTTTAAAATCACTCTCAATATTATTATTACTATATAAATTTCAATATATAAAATTTTATCATCTAAATTACTATATAATTTTAACTTCATTTAAAAAAATAACTTCAATTTTAATTCCATCTAACTCTCAAAATTGAAAAAAATTATTACCAGATGCACCCAAACAGAAGTTGGTGAAGATTTGTTACGTACCAAAGAAAATTTCTCAAAGTTACTTGTAAAAAATTCTAGAAGTGATCGACAAAATGACACTCAAAAAATAAATGGTGGGAGGTCTCCACACATAGATTGCATAAATTACAAATTATAGAATCTTGTCAATTCCTTCCGCCAAGATTAGATTGGCGCAGATATTGTTGGTGTGCTTCAATGTTTATTTATCGGCAAGACGTCTAGAGTTGTTGATTTGCTAAAATTTCGAAGAAATGATAAGCATTTGCGTAGATTTCAAAATTTACAGGGATTTAAATTGTATCAAGTTAAATAACTTGTAAATTAACATAAGTAATTTTATTTTTAAAAAAATTATTTTACTAAAAATAATTACCTTTATTGTTTATATACTAAAAAATATTTTTATATTTTAAATGAATAATGAATTTAATTATACTTTAAGAAATTTTTGCAAAATAAATATAAATATTAATATTTCATTTTTTGCTCCTTTTTCTCTTACAGTCCCCTTCTTCCTCTTGCCAAACCCTAGCTTTCAAATGGATCTTCTTTTCTCTCCTCTCCTCAACACTAATCGTCTCGGTGACCTTAGTTCTTGGTTACAGACAAGATGACGACATTGTTTGTCTGTGTATTTTAGGGAAGTGGGTTAAGTTTCGTGATTTTCAAAAAAGTATATGATTTACGATAAAAATGTAATAATATTGATTTGATTTTATGAATAATAAAAATATAAAAGTTATTACTGTAAAATATTGTGATGTATAATATAAAAATGTGATTGTATAGTGATAAACACTCAGATAAACAATAATAACTTCTAAAGGTGACAACAAACATCGTATGTGATTGAACTGTCACTAAGGACAAAGGGCAACAGATCAAGAATGGTTGGGGAGGGGACACTCACACATGCAGGGAGTTGGGGGTTATTTAGTGAGGTGAATTGATTGTCCGTGGATGTTGGGAAAACTCTAATTTTAATTTCATATAAATTTCATTATGTTATTATCATTGTATAAATTTAAATATATAAATATCACTATACTAATTATTATACAATTTAACTTTATTTCATTACTTACTATTTCAATTTCATCTAACTCTCAGAATTAACTAAAACTCTTTCCAAATGTATTCAAAGTCATGCGCAAGTTGAATAGGATTTTCACTTTCATCACTCGTTTCAAGGTGGGGGTCAACGAAATGATTGAATTCTCGATCTTCCTTTTATATTGCTATATAGGTCTTCACATGAAAATTAAATTCGAAAAAAAACATAGAAATTAAACTTCTATTAATTCAATTTAATTAATATGTACACTCTCTTTGCCTCCAACAAAGATTGTGTTATAGTCTAGTTATCAAGTTTCCTGTTCAAAGCATGTAATTCTGTGCCTTTATATGCTTAATTGACTTCTTATAATTTTCCTAGTCCTACAATATCTAAACCTTTATCACCAGCAAAATAGACCTTAATTTCCATAACTTTCTGCAAGTGATTACGCAGTAACTCTCAACACAAGGTAGCTACAGTGAAACGATCGATGCACCAAATTCAAAATCCACAACTCAATAAGGCATCGTTTGTCCTTACATTTAAATACTATGTAATTACATTTTTCACTATATGTGCATTACAACATTCTACAGTATATTTATCAAATAACTTTTACATTTTTTTAGTATTCATCAAATCAAACCAATATCATTACATTTTTATCGTAAATTGTGAAATTCAATTTACCTCGTGAAAACACACAAACAAATAAACCTTAAAACTATCCCTAGGACTGACTATATAGGGATATCAGCATTAATTGTACGTCTTCGATCACTAGCTATCTTAATCTATAAATTTAATGGCGGTTTCATCACTTAGAATAGAATCCTAAACTTCATTCAGCTTCACCTTTCCATTACCTATTAACTTGCTTAATTACCCTAATTAATGACTATTGTAGATCGCATGCAGATGGTTAACTTCCAGTTGCAAAATCTATACCTTGACCTCATCATGAAACACAATCTTGAAGAGTTTCTGAACCGAGTTTTGATGACATTGAATTCATTGGCTTAACCATATATCTTCCGTCTATGCGTAACACAATATATCTTGAAACACAATCTTGACTTAACTATGCGTAACACACACACCATATATCTTCCGTCTTCAAAATGATATCAATAGATGCTGCTTGAAGTATGCCATGCTCAAAGGTGTGAATGGATTTTCTTAAGTACGTATCCGATAGGGTCTTCATTAGATCTGCCTTTATCTTCTCTTTAACGATATTAATTGAGCACCACAGATAGATATATATATATATATATATATATCTTGACAACATAATAAATTAATTCCAAACGTCGTACACCATCGATCCCTTTCCTCTCCCTTGAAAAGTGGATCTTGCCTCAGTCCATTGTTTACATCTTCCAAAACTCAAAGTCGGTAATTTTTTTTATTCCAATCTTGCCTTCCTCTCCCATCACTCACTCATTATTCTTAATTTCTTCATCAACTTATAATAAGAACCCGAGAGAAGAAAATCTTAGACTTAAACTTTTTTAAAAAAATTACTAATTAATGTAAAAAGAAACATCATGCAAGCCTTCAACGAGCAAGGTACGTTGATTGCGCGCAACATCAAATTAAGTGGTTTTGTGAGAGGATTTCCAAAAAGAGTGAGTCATATATTAAAAGACCCTGCGCTAAATCTATGTTCATGTCTTCAATTTACAGAGAAGAAAAGAAGCCAACAACATGTATGTATATATATAACGCATGCAACGGTAACATATATAATTTATTAGATTAATCCCAGGCAGATCGAAGTAGTGCAGAGTGTGCACGTACGGCAGCAAAAGCCACCCAGACGCTTCGCCAAATGCACACTAAGTATTCGGATCGAATCGACGGACGCGTCGAAGCTCACGTACAGTTGTCTCCTTCTTCTTCTTCTAAATTAATAATTATACAGTGTAGTTACGTCTATAACTGTAAAGGCGGAAGAATGAGGAAGAAAAGTTGGCAAAATTAATAAAGTAGGTGAGTTTACGGTAAAAATTCTTATAAACTTTATTTTCAAACATAACATTTTCATCTTCTGCTTTCCGTCGAGCTTTGCATTCTTGTTCTCCAAGCCACCACTTGTTTCTCTTGCTTTCGGGACGACGCGGCCAAGTTAGAATCGGTCACGTTGGCGCACGGCGCAAGCGATCACCTGAGCCCATCGTTTCAGCTCCGCCTTCACCTTGTTGGGACTATCACCTTCACAAACCATGGGAAATTTAATTATGATCAGAAAGTACAACATATATATACGGCAATGAATATATATTAATCCATGGATCAGCGCTAGAAGCCTACGATAACCCAATCCGAGTAAACAACAATTCTGATTTTTCGTTTATTTTCCTAGATTCAGTGGCAGAAGCCCTATAGCTGAATGCTTAATTTAATTTAATTCCTTCGAAAGATAATTTTAGGCCCAACATTTCTATCGAACTCCTGATTCTATGGTCGTTGACTTGCATCCGTTATACATAAGATCCTCCCGCTGGGTTTGAACTCATTCCCATCTCGATCTATCGATCTCTTGCCGCATGCAATAATCTCAATATATTAATTCGAAATGGTAAGTTTGGGCAAAAATCAAATCGCAGATCGTGGTGGTGGTGGTGGTGGTGAAGCGATTATGAATGGAATGCTCACATAATTGCTCAAAAAATCTACTGGAATTAATTAATCAGTGGTACGTACGTAGAAGAAACAAACACGTCTAGAAATTAATGATTAATTACCAGGGGAATAAATGGAGCGGGGACTAGAACCGGCGGACGACGTCGTCTCCGACAACGCCGACTGGTCGCCCGACATCAGCTCCGAGTACTGCCGATTCATCGTGTAATACAGGTCCAACGCCGGGAAGGTCTCCGCTAATCTACTGGTGCCACCGCCGCCACCGTCCGATCTCATATCACCGGCACCACCGCCGAAACCAAATCGTTCATACACGAAACCCAGGTCGATGCAGGCGCACAGCTCGTCGAGATCGTCGTCTGTCACGCTCCTGCCGACCCTCCCGGCTCGCCGTCGCTCCTTGTGGAGGATCTTGCGCCGGAGCCAGGTCTCCTCCCTGTCCACGTCCGGGGACCACGTCTTGTGCTTGATGAGAGGAGGAGGCGCTAGCGGCGGGGGTGGGCGGTGGTTATCAGAGGAGGTCTGCCGTATCATGGAGCTAGGAGGTGGCTCTACGCCCCGGCCGCTCCAGTGGCCCGAGGGTGTATTCGACGCCCACAAGCACTTTTCTGCTGTTGGTGGATTTTATAGCGCGTGTGGTGGGGGCCGGCCGTAAATAAATTTATTCAAATCACACCAAATTTTATCAATCCCGATCGCAATATTTAATTGCTTGTTTTTGTATTGCGTATGGTTAGAAATTTTTTGAACTTATTTGTTAACATAAAAGGTAAATTTCACGGTTGTAATAATGAATCATTCGATATTATTGATTATTACAGTTGTAACGGATCCGACAAGATCTCGTACGGTTGATCTCTGTTTTCATTTTTTTCTCGTCGTCTACGTCTCTGGAACGGGGAAAGATGCATGTACGTGTGATATGTCAGAGAAAAATGCACGTTGTTGATGTTTACAGAAATTTTTATATAAGTATTATTAAAAAAAATATAAAGTTTACCTTTAAATTTTGTAAAAAAAATAAAATTTTAGGTACTCATGGAAACTTGCTTAAATATATATATCTATATAAACTTCCGACCCATGGTGTTTTTACGGTGTCAGCCATCCACACCGTAATCGTAATCACTCCGTAAATATAATGATAATTTTCGCACGGAAACCACTCCGTAATTTTCCTACAATGATAATTTTTCTACATTTTCTCTCACTTTTAATTTCAATTAGGCTTCCGTAGATTAGACTTTAAGAAGGGGGTTTTTTGTCTCTCAGAGGTTTTGAAAAATATTAGGTATTTACACATTCTGAAAAATGTAAAAAAAATGTAAATTTTTTCATATAGATTTTTTTTACAATTTTCTATAAAATTTCAACGCATTTTCTTGATCTCGTGTATCTTATTTAATTTTTTCTGATTAAACTCATGACTACGTAAAAAAAATGAAATTATGTTTAAAATATAAAATATTTATAATTTTTTAAAATTTTCGCAACAAACACAAAAAAAGTCCCTTTTTTTTCTCTAATTTTCCTTTTCCTTTATATTTTTTAAATTTTCGTTTCTTGAATTTTCAAAAACTTAACTTTTGAAAAATAATCGCATAAATATATTAACTATATATTCTTTTGAAACTTCTCTTGTGGTCGTGGAATGTGGATCGGCTGTAATAACAAACCAATTAAGCATTAAAAAAATAACACAGCCTTCAACAACACATCTACCTACCAAACCGTCGTCGTAAAAAAACTAATAATAATAAGTAAATAATACGTGGTTGTAGCGGAATCGGTCGGTCACGTTCGATGATATCATCGGCGAAAGGCTGGGGAAATTTTATCATAAAATTAATTAATTACAAGTAAAAAAACTTTAATACATTTATCCTTTAAAATTATTTAAAGTAATTCTTTACATATGCATTCAATATTTGTGATTTAATTCAAATGACAGCATCTAATAAGTACCTCTATTGTAATTTTTTACTAATTCTAAAAATACAAATACTTTATTTGTATTCAGCAATGTCAAAATTAACACTTTTCTTTCGCAATCGGACGATGCGGTCGAATATTATTCACGTAAACAATTCCTCTGATTCTATTTTTCTTCTCACCGACCGTTCTCTTTTCACTGCCCTGACTAATCCATGATATATATACATGTATATACGTAGATGTATGCTAAATTAACTATCAAAATATGCACCTGTACTTTTACTTTAATAACTCAGCCGGGTAAAATGCCTACGTTGGAATATGATTGTATTTATATTTAGATAGACGTTGTAACCTGCTGACAGTTTTAAGTTTGTGTTTATTCAACAACAATAATAACAAACAATAATTGATATTAATTGCAATGTAGGGTTACGTATATGTGTCATTTTCTTTTACGTGTTTTTATTTATGATTGAATCTTTAGTTAAATTATGTAAATATAAATTTTTTCTCGCAATTCCTAATCAAATAGTTTCTAATTTTTCTATACTTTTTCTTAAGTCTCTTCTACACTAACTAAACAATTATATGTTCATATTTCAACTTAGCATCAGGTAATAAATGAAATTATATAATAATTTCTGTAATAAAAATTTATACATTAAAATATATATAATAATAATGATATTAAAAATTATTTTAATAATTAAAAAAAGTTGAAAATAAATAAAACCTAAGGCAATATTTGGTTCGACTACACGGAGAATTACGCTGTCTTAAATAATGCCTGATCTCTTAGACTGGAAGATTTTTTATTCTATTATCTTGATTGCTATATATTTTATTAGTATTTGGTTGCACGCAAGTGAAGCAGCATCCTTATCATAGGAAAATGGATCACCAATTAGTTCAGAGATTAAAATAAACATAGAGATTAAATAGAATCTATCACACTAAACAACATCGCTATAAGTAAAATAAATAAATGATCTATTACAACGGATTGAAAATATATTGTGACGAATTGTAATTCATTATTAAAAACACAGTATTGTGATAGATAATGAAGTCTGTTATATATGTAATCATAATGACGGAGTCATTAACAATGTCCATCACTACAGGTATCATTTGGAAATGAGTTTGACAATTTTAACTGTAACAAAAATTTTACTTTTGTAATTTCAAATTAAAATTGTTTTGAACCGCTGAAACTCAATTTCAAACTGACTCCATAGATAATCTATAACGACAAATATTACCATTATTATATGTCAAATTATTTGTCACTATACAAAAAATAAAAATGGTTAAATATATTACTATATATCTAATTATTAGTAATTAAATTTAAATAATATATAAAAAACTACTATTATACAAAAATTACATTACACCAAAATGACAATGTAAAAAGCTCATTAAATTATAGTGATTAAAACACAAATTTTCTTACAAGAAAGATATTTTCATACATCCATAATTACAATAATAATTACAACAATTCATACAAATTTACCATCTCTATTAACATTGAATTTTTTTACAAAGGAAATATTAACAAATCTCATTCTTTTCAAAGTGTCCATGAAACTTCAAAATATCGTCCTTTCTTCCAACCATCATTAATCATAATTAATTAGTATTGTATGAGTTCCACCTGTAAGAGTAGCTAACAAATCAAAAATAATTAAAGTTTAAGAATAATATGGTACACTAAAGGAAATACTTATCAAATTTTTAAGTATTATGTATTGAACCATACTTAAATACAAAATTTAAATAAATAAATTTGATAATTGCAAAAGAACAAACCCAAACAATGTTGTTTGCAACATCTTTATTTTTTCTCTTTAATAGGGGATCAAAATAAGAGTGCATTATTTTTCACATCAACCTTGTACATCCTACATACTTAGAAAATTATAATTAGAAATTAGAGCCCTAAAGCAAAATCAAGCAAACCATAATACTCTGCATGTGGTTAACACAAAAATGTACTTTGTGTTATGTATAAGTCTGTCGTAATAGGTTACATGACAAAAACTCAAATGATCCTCCAAGCTACATACTGTAGTAATTAACTTCTACAAAATACATAAATTAGCTTAGAAACGTCAGATGTATGCAAACTTACAGTAGTTAACTTCTGGTTCTTAACTAGGCAATCCCCCACCTTGTTCTGTAGCTTCATATACTTGTTGACCGTGATGCAAGAAAATTGGATCGATCTTGTGGCAACCTTTAGCTGGACAAAAACCTGACTTATCAATTACAGATCATCGTGAAGACACAAAAAAGGAAGAGATCAGAATAGCCAAAAATGAAAATTTAGTATTAAACTTCAATACCTTAATGAACCACATGTAATGCATGGAAGCTCATCTTGTCCATGGTCAACGTTTAACTTGATTTTCAAGAGCTTACATGGCCACTGCATGAACCAGTCTATGTACAAGTAAAAGAAAATGCATGTGCGATAATATGCAATGGAACTTGCAACCTACCTATGGAAGAAACATTTTGCTTAAGACAATCAAGTAAAAAAAATTCCTTTTCTTTATGAAAACCAAGCTTTATGATTACATCACATCTGAAAGTGAAGAACCTAAAATTGGTGGAAGACCATTGTACTGTTATTGTTCAGTGGACAATGGCAAACCATCATCACATATGGCTACCAGTGTAAGCATGGTGTCGTTCAGTTTATTTCTTTTGAATATAATATCTAGGCTTGAAGCAATAGAAGATAGAAGGAAGCAAAAGACAAAACGAAAAACCATTGTACCAGATGAACTAATTTACATAACCAACATGTCCTTTCCTCTGTAGTACGAGTAGGACTAAAATGGAAGTAAGGCTTCATGTTGATCTTGCCATCCAATCTTCATTTACCAGGGTCCCGTTTTTGTCCTCCTCAAGCAAGGCTTTTTAGTTTCGGTTCGCTGAAATATCATCTCCAAAACCTGAAGGGATAAAACAAGGATGCTGCTTCATTTGTGTACATCTAATACTAATAAAATATATAGCTAACAATCAAGATAATGGAATAAAAAATCTTTCAATCAAGGCAAAACCATGATAAGATGTGCTATACAGGATAATCCTCCATGCAGACAGACAAAATATTGCCTTCAAGAAAACGCAAGTCACCGTCTGATTTTACTGGAAAAAAATCTACAAATTATTTGTTGTTTTCTTAAATTAAAAGAAAAATATCTCAATAACACTAAAGCATTCAAATTTGCTATGTAACTCCACATTTTTACATGGGGAAGGGAAAACTTCAAGAATGCATGATTTGTTGGCCTTCGGAAAGAAACCAGGATTTTGAAATGGAGAAAATGAAATTATTGCATATCATGAGGAGTCTTCTTCATCATGTGCTAGCTTAAGTGCAATGAAGCATTGCCAGTTGAGTGGAATTAGAATTTGGAAATTAACCATCTTAAAATTTCCATAGGCAAATCTTAACTCATTTTTTTGTAGTTTTCTTCACCTGCAAAATTACATTCGTATCTCATCTTTAGCAGCCTCTAGTAGATGCAAGGTGTTACTTAATTATTTCATATCTTTAACTATAAGATAAAAAATTCCTAAAAGCTGCAAATTCCTAAAAGATATTTCTCATATCAATCCGATGGGGTCATTGCCTGTTTGGTCAGACGTCCACATAAATATTATAGGGTGTTTTATTGTTCTTACCAATCTTCTTGGTTTATGAAGGAATGCTTCTATTGAATGCTTTAAGCATGGTTTAAATCTTTCCTGTTACAGTTCGAGTCCTTATTCAATTTGGCCCTAGAACAAAGTTAAAAAATATTTTTGGTTATTTAATTTTTTATGATTTTTTGTTATTTTCTAGTTTTTCAATTTTCTATTATTTTTACTAAAAATGTACCAGTTAAACCATTTGTTGGGATGGGATACACAACACTAAAAAGGAACCATGCATGAATTTCGTTTTAATCTCTGATTATGCATAATTATTCTCCTTTCTTTGTGATCTTCATGTTCTAACTCCAACGTAATTGGCCAAGGAAAAAGCTATCATCGAGAATCACATGTTTTCAGAATCAACAAAAATGTGTTAGAGCAGAAGATAAAGACATTGATTCAGGCTAAATATGGAATTTATGCAGTATTTGAAATTTCTTAGAACAAGCAATATATTGTCAATTTGATAACCAACAGAATACACAGTCAGATCATAGATGTTCATGCTCCTAAAGGTGGAAGAATTTCACTCGTCAATGTAAAGCAATGAACATCATTAGATAAAAAGAACATCCAGAGATAAATTCACGCTACTTAATAATCCAAGTAAAGACATCCTTTTGAAAGTAAGATGATAGGATTCTGGGACTGATCCTAGATTTATTTACCACCTGTCCAACTTTTGGAATGTGACAAAACAGATGGCTGGCATAAGAACAATTCTCAGGAATTTGACAGCAATGGCCGATAAGTAATTTTTCACAAATTAAGAAATACCAGTTGTTCATTCTATATTCACTTTATTGCTTTAATGTCATTGGTGTATGCAAAAGCACAAGTTATCTTCACAAACTCCATGTAAGAAATGAAGGTAAAAAACTTCATTTGCAAGGGTATTTCAGAGGATACTTGCACGTAACAAGCTATTTGGAATAACACAATATTTTCTTTTGGAAGGTTCACATGCTCAAAATTCTTCATTACATCAGAATTCAGTCACAGAATGATTATCTAAGAAACTCTTTAAGCATCAACAGTCAAATCAGACTGGCAAAGCAGCTTTACTACAACCACTTTTGATCATTTTAGTATTCTTCTTGGGTTCAAACACAAGATTTTCTTTCTTTGAGAGTCTGATGAGACGAAGAAAAATTAACTGCATTATTCATTGCTGTTAGCTTTACCACAACCTACATAAGTTATTCCTCAAAAAACTTTGTTTAAGAAGGCTGTGCTCCAAATTGCAATTGTTTCCACACATCTTTGATCCCAATGTGCACTACACTATCTAATAAAAATTTGACTTTTGAAACACCATTGAACCATATGAACAAAGCAAAGCTAAAATTATAAAAATGAGCATTACCTGTTTTTTCTGTGCTTCCAGAATTTCCTGCAAATATTAAAATTTGAACATAAGTGCCAGCAGAAGAATTACAACCACAATATATATTACATGCATAATCTCCTTTTTCTTGTTTCTGGATATAATAATAGAAAAGAAAGCCCACAGTGTTAGAAAAAAAGCACCTGTCTCTTCTGCAATTCTTTGTTCTGTTCTTTAAGCTTTGCCACTTCCGCTTCCAATTCTATGGTATAAGCCTGAGAAATAAGGAATCATTAAACATCCATTTTACACTCTAACCTATTTCAAATCTAAAACAATACTTCAACACAAGCAAGATTCTGAAAAAAAAAACAAATCATGGGCAGTAGTTAATATTCTTTTATATCAGCAAATTGTAATTGAAGGAAAAAGGAGCATATGGTTCAACCTCCACATCCACCACAAGACTAATATAGTATTTCTAGAAAGTCAGGAATCCAGTTTTCTTTTCAAAATTAAATGAGCCTACTTTTGCTAGATTTTACTATCAATGTATACAACCTTGGTTCTAGGGAATTAATACATCATTCAAAAATCTAAACAACTTGAGTATTACCAACAAACAATTCAAATATAAACAACTAGTTGACTTTTAATCTTGTAGTAATGAATCCCATATTGAGATGTATATATCATCAAATGCGTCTCAAATTTTCTATAGACCGATATGAAAGTTATTTCTCATTAGTATCATCAATGTTATCATGATATATTGGTCTGGTATCAATACACAAAAGGTCTCACATTTTTAAAAGGTTGTTTCAACCGAGATGGTCAAAATTTTAACCAATACTTGATGAAGCAGGGCAAAACTCCTCTCTCTGCTACATCTCACTTCTCTCTCCTCTCTCTTCTCTCTAGTCTCCCTAAACTCCCCCCCAAGTGTTTAGCTCATCTATATGTACTACAAAGCCTCTCCAACATCCATTTTTATAGAAACAGATATGTAATTTAAGCTATTCTTCGAGTTTAAGCTAGATCTCACATATTTACCTAGGATCTAAGATGATTTTCATTAGTTTTTCATAATTTTTGATCTTTTACAGATTATTTTTCTTGTTTTTACATTTTTAAAAGGATGAAAATATATGAGGAATGATGAAAAGTTTTTTAAGCTACAAATGTCAATATCCACATGTAGATAATTTCCAAATGGTATCAGATTCAGAATATTGTGAAATGATTGTTCTGTACTGGATAACTTATGTTATTGTCATTCCATGGAATCACTTTATGGTATAGAGGGAAAGCATGACATATGAGAAAATGTACAATCAATTCATATATCAATAGTAGCTATGGTAAAAGAAGCAAGAAAGATATGTGTGAGTATGGCCATCCCCCCAACACTTCTCCAGATTGGTAAGCCATACTTATTTTTCTACATTTTTTGTTTAGTTTTGTGGCAATTTTAATGTATACAGACTATACAATTGATTGTATGTGACAATTTTATCAATACGATTGTCCAAAAGTTAAATCTAATTGGCTTTAAATGTCTATTCTAATTTTTTATCTTATCTTGAAGTTTCAAGTTGAATTTCAACATTTCTGTGGCCTTGTACGTCTCCACTGAAATTTCCACCAATACTTGGCACCTTTTTCCGTGAGACTAATACTCAAAGCAATACCACTAGTGAATACCTTGCTTTATAGTTCAAATTGAAAGAAAGTTCTTTTATTAGGAGAAATTTCATGTTGAACACATGAAAACCAGACTCCTCTATTTATAACTTGATTCAAAGAGAATTTCAGCAGTAAACAAGTAAGACTTTATAAAGATCAAGTCGGGCAGTGCCAAACCTTTTGCTTGAAATAACATTTCTTCCTCAAAAGTATCTCCCAAGTAAGGTTGTCAATGGGTCAAGTTAAATCCATTAACCCCTTTCACCCGTTTAATTAATTTGAAATTTGGGTCAACATTTTAAACCCAATTCAGCCCATCAAGTAGTGATAGATTAAGGTTAAAGGGATGAATATGAAAATTTAATTTAGGAAAAAACGATGAGTCTTACTTAGTTTAGTAGTCAATTAAAAACTAAATATTCATTGTATTATTGTTTATCTTAGTGAATTTGAATAGTCTTAAGGTTTTGATATTATATTAAATATAAATATGTTTTAACCTTTATCTTTTGTAGATTAATGCTTTTACTGTAGAAAAATATTTTATAATCATTTATGAATAACCTATTTTACATATTAATTTTTTAAGTATATTTCTAATTAAAGAATCATTTAATGTTTAACCTAGTTTAGTTTACCAACCTGACACAATTTATTTTCTCCCAATAAGTCAAGTCAAGTTATGAGTCAAGTTGTGTAAACAAATATATCATAACCTAATCAATAATCTGTTTAGAAGAAATAGATTGAATCTTAAGTTACATTTTAGTCCCACATTAGAGGGAATGACCCTTGGTGTGTCTTGAAAGGGATGAGGGATTCTCCTCCAATCAGATCAGTCTTTTGGGGAGGATGGCTTAAGTCCGACATTAAGTGGTATCAAAGCCAGAATCCGGGTTGGGGCCCGATGGCGATGAGCTGGGTGCTGCCTGTAAAGCCTGAGGAGTAGGGAGGCCTAGTAGTGGGTGCTACCCGTAAAGTCTAAGGGGTAGGGAGGCCTAGTGGTGGGTGCTGCCCGTAAAGTCCGAAGGGTAGGGAGGCCTAGTGGTGAGTGCTACCCATAAAGTCTGAATGGGTAGAGAGGCCTAGTGGTTTGACGTCAGTCGGGGTTGTCTAACTATGAGAAGGGGTGAATGATGCAGATGAATAGTCTCACATCAGAGAAAACAACCTTTGGTGTGCATTGAAAAGAAGAAGAGATTCTCTCCCTATTAGACCGGTCTTTTGGAGAGGATGACCTAAGTCCTACATCACATCTATTCACTCCATTGGTGCCCCTCCTTCTATGCAAACCTAAGAATTCAGAGACATGATGGATGCATAAAGCATAGGTGTGATCAAAATTTTCCAAAAAAAAAACAAAATAAGCAAAATGCATGTTGAGGATCTCTTCACATCAATATGTAATGGTTATTAATAATTTAATAACCATAAAAGCTAACACCTATACATCTCTTGCACCAATCATCCCCTTCCCCGAAAGAAGCACCTCTTATATTCCAGATTTAGACACGTCTTGTAAAACAGGCACAACAACCATGACGAAAAAATTGGAGAGAAGTCAGCTAACTCTCAAGATCTCTGTTTCTGACGTCTACAAAGACAACTTTTATCCTCTTTAAGTGGCTTCCTTTATGCTCTGGTTTGTCTTTCTTTTCATCTATTATTGTTTGATTTATACCAAGTTAATTTTATGAGTCATAATTTATTGATATCAATTCTGAAAGCTATGTCCCTTCAAAAGCTTGTGCATTCTTTTAGTGAGACATTTCTTCTGATCAAGGTTTTACCTCCATGTTTATCAATTCGATCAGGATCATTGGTTTCACACTGTATATCTCAATTTTCTTATTTTGATTTTACCATAATTTTCATTGGTACGACTGATTTCAGTGAATAAATTAGTTTATACTTATGGGTCATTTTAGACCAATGAGGTATTCTTATTTAGCTTATATGTATGTATATCAATTGTTTGAGAATCACAATGTAAAGAAATTTTTCATTCCATTGAGAAAATTACCATTGAAGATGTGTCATTGGAATGTTCGACACTTGATAAAAAGAAGTGAGAAATAAATTTTTAAGTTATCACATTTTTGTGTGACACTCGAAAACAGACAAACTTGGCTGAGTTATGGTGCAAGAGCGCAGCATGAGAGAATTTGAAAGATTTTTTAGTACGCAACAAGCTTCCTTGATTCTAACCATAGATGAGTAGGTTGAGTTTCAAAAAATCAAAAACAAACATAGACAAGCTGATTGTTTTGCAGAAAACGAGAGAGAGGAACGACAAAGAGGGAATGGAACCTGCTCTCTATAGACAAAGAGGGAAATAAGAAAGAACACCTGCTTGCGAGCTCTTGATCTTGCTGCAGACTCCCTGTTTTTTATCATCCGCTTCTGCCTCCTCTCTACTGCCTTATCCAACGCTACACCCTTCTGGCCCGGCCTTCCCTCGAACAGGTAAGGAACCGGAGACAGGGGATGCAGATCCCCATCGATCCCGCCGGAGAGTATCCCATTGCTCAAATTCGTCTCTCCCATCACCACCATCCCTCCACCCTGCACCACTCCCTGCTGGTTCCCCAACCCATTGCCGTTGCCTAGATGGAAGGGACGCGCATACGGGGACCGCACCATATCACCCTTCATTTCCGCCACGGGATTGCTCTGGATCGGCTGGGAAACTGTTGCACCCCCACTGCTCCTGCTTGAAGAAGGGAATGAAAGAGGAATCGCCGTGCATTCGTCGGACACCGCGCCCGTGAAATCTCCGAAAAAGATGTGGCTATTGGTATTACCGCTGCTGTTGTTGGGGGTGGCAATGGCGGCGGTTACGATTGGTGTTTCCGACGCGACTGGTTCATCTCTCCCAACCCCTGCTCGCAACAAGAACTCTTCAAGCGTGATCTCCCCCAAAGTCGGCTGACGTTGCTGCGGCTGCAATTTGACCGAGGTAGGCTCATCCAAACCGCTCACCCTATACAGATCCCTCCAAACCTCGTCCACAGTCTTCAAGCTGATGGTACGCGGCAGAGTCATCAGTGACCCCTGGCTCTGTAACCCGGACCTAGTGGGATCCGGGAATCCCGTCAACGCCGCCCCACCTGACGACGACATCAACTGGCTCTCCTCCGCAGAGTAGATGCTCCTCAGTAGCTCCTCCATGTTCATCGACCCAAAGTCCTTCCCAGCCCCACCGAGCGTGTTTTGGAACTCGTCGAGGGTCAGCGCGTATATTGACGGCTGTGGCGTGATCGGGGGAAGCTGCCCTGTACCGCCGACCGGCTGCGGTATCCGGTCCCCACTTTCCATCCCCACGTTGTTAAAATTCATACCTCACCCACCTCAAAGATCCGTACCTGCTGAAATCTGTGTTCTTTTCCCACGGACACACTAAGATTCTCCCAATTTCTTCTCTCCTGCTGATAATAAACCAAAAGGCGTGAGAATTACGGACGAACCCAAGGAAAGAACAGACGAAAGAGGAAAATACGACCAATACGAGCACACACCAGAATAAACCCTTCCGATTGTAAGTCTCAAGCTCTGCTACTGCCGACACGACAACATCAGAAGGAAAAGAAAATCCACCAGTCGACGACCGCAGCAAACTGTGGAAAAGCTACCACCACGACAACAGACATGCTCTCCTCCTCTCGTCGTCACTCATCAGTGAAAAAAGATGCCCACTGATGAGCATCGGACCCCAAGCACCCGTAGAAATGGAATGCTGCGACCAGATCGCGCGCTTGCTCCGATGCTAAAAAAAGCAAATATCGGGATCCGCGTTTTCGACGATACACCAGACGCACCGGAATCAAATCGCAGTCCGCCGGAAGGACATAAAAAAAGAAAAAGATTTCGCTTTCGTTTGGGAGATGAGGAGGAGAAACGGCCTCCTCTTTTTTTCGCTCCCGCGGAATGCAATAGTGAAAAATAATAATAATAATAAATTTAGAAGATAATTTTAATATAAAATAATAATAATTTTAATAATAAAAATAATAAATTAAAAAATATAATTATCATTGTAAAGTTTGAAGTATTTTAAAAAATTAAAAGTGAAAAAACAATAACGATAACAAAAGGTTTTGTATTCGGTGTGCCAAGTGTCCAGTGGCCACCACAACTTTACTTGTTCCTTCGCTATCCGTCGTTTTCTCGTTATGTCGGTGTTCCTTTATTTCGTCGAATATTTAAACCTTAAATTGTCAAATTTATATGCTCATTTTTGTTTGTCTGTTTACGTAGAAATTAATTTTTTGAAAAATCCGATAAATTTGAAAGATAATTTTTAAGTTAAATTTGAAAAATAATTTTTTGAAAAATAATTTCTTGAAATTTGTGCATATCAAGGAAAATATTTTTTAGGTGTTTATACATAGATAGAAAATGAAAAAAAAGTTTATGATATAAACTTATATAATAACGTAACAATTATTAAATATTATATAATGAATGAAGTACATCATGTTATACAATTCAGATATATCAATCATTTGTATAAAATACTTCAATTATAATATTTTTGAGAAAAATATATTTACATATATTTTAATTAAAAAATTTAGTACAAAAGGAATAACTTAACAAATAATGAATTGTATACATATTGAAAAATGAATAATTATAGATGTAAGATGTACCTATTTGATAATAATATACTTATTTAATAAATAATAGTAATCGTATCAAAAATAAACAGATCAATGAACTCATCAAAAAGGTATGGTTAATAAAAGTTATGCAATTAGGTGTAGGATGTATAGAAGAGAGAGAAAAGGAATTGGAGAATAAAAATTAAAAATGTTTGAAATCTTAAAAAATATTCACATAAATATAAACACCTGGAAAAAAGAAATTTTCTTTGTTTGAGTATACAAATATTAGAAAAATTACGAAAGATTTTTCTAATTTTCCAAAAAATTGTTTTTGTTGTGCACAAACTTCCTAAGCATTTTAAATTTCTCGGAATTATTTAATTTTTTTAATTTTAATGGAATATCATTTCAATATCATTTTTTTTTCTCTTACTCTTTTTATCAAAATCAGCTTCTGCTCCTTGATTTGTCAGCTTCTAATTAAATGGCTAAAGTGTCTCACCAGCTTCTGCTCCTTGATTTGTCAGCTTCTAATTAAATCTTATTACCTTTGTTCTCCTAATTATTTCTCGTTAAATTGATATAATTGATGTTGTCAACAATAACATGTAATTTTTCTTCTACTTCTTCAGGATTTTGTATCTCTTCCTCGTGTTTGGAATTCTTTATTTTGTGTTTGAAATTTTTTTGTGATTCGTTTGTGCTGTTAGAATTTTTTTTTATTCTTGTAGATCTTTTATGATTTTGCATTAACATCGTCTAATTAATATATTTTTATTACTTATTAAAAAAAAGAAGATGTCTCTTACCACCGAAATGATAATCTCACAGTTGCTAGATCTTTCGATTCAAAGCTTTTAGTTTCAAATCTTCATTTAAAAAAATATCATTCTTTTTTTTTTAATTCACAACTACGCACAAAGTGCAAAAAAAATTATGTGCCCCTTTTCAAGATTTGATTTTTCTTTTCTTTTTCCTAAAAACCATTTTACATGCAAGGCCAATTTTTTAAAACGTCGGTTTTAAACAGGCAGTCGTGTCGATATCCTAGTTCCGATAAATTCAATTATTAAAATCTGTTAATCGAAATATCACATCGGCTATTATTAGTATTATATTGCCATCTTCGGCGCGACATTTAATATTGATTTTTATCTTTTTTAAAATATTATGTATGACCAAGGGCAGATTTACAATGTTCGCACTTGTTTTAATTTTAAAATAAAGTATTGTATCTTGAAGAAGTAACAAGAGTTTGAAGTTCAATAACGTTTCAGAATACGAGAAAAATTGCTGCAGTCAATGTTGTTGTTTGAGTCTTGTTAAAATTACTTGATAAAAGTCACGAGTAATCCAAAATAAATGCAGTCAATGCTAACATTTTTTGAGATATACAATATATCAGGTCATTAACAATAAATATAAAATTTTAATATTATTATTTGAAAAAACATTGTTTGCTGTCACTTTCACAGTATGCCTGCTTCGTATCAATTTCCTTCGAATCAATCACAATCTTTATGGTAAAGATGCTAATGAATCAAATCAAGTTGATGTGATTTGAATTTTTTTTAAGTTCTACGTTACTTATGTTAGGCTGTGTTACGTGAGATCCAACATAAATTAATTTTTAATTATTTTTATTTTATTAAATATTAATATAATATTAATATAATTTATAAATATTAAAAATATTAAAGATAGAATATGAACTTACCACTATACATTATTTATTAACAAACTTAAACTATCAAACTATATATCATGTATGTTGTAATTTTAAAAATATATTATAATAATTTAAATTTTAAAAAATTATTAAAAACTTAAACATTATTTATCAAATTATATTAGAGAATGATATGATCTGAGTAAACTGTGTCAATTGACATCTTTACTTTGTGGTTGACTTTAAAGGGCACGAGAACCAACCATCAATTATTTTAGCATAGAATAATACAATGTACACAGGGAAAGATCTTTTTAATTTAATTTCAAGTCATAATAATAATATATTATTGTAAAAGAACAATCCAATGGATTTTCCAATCCACCATTAAATTGGTGTTAAGAAGAGGACGTAATGAAGCAAAACTAATTATCAAAGTAACCTAGGTAGTAGTTTTGTGACAGTTGATTTTCTTTTTTGGGATATCAGCAGAATATTTATTTGGACATTAATCTAACGTATCTTTCATTAGAAAGATCAATTTGCATTATCCAATAACGATCAAAAGTTGTAATGTAACGGCACAATAAATTGTTGGCGGCGAAGAAGAGGTTGTACGTAGACAAAGTGGAGATAGAGTAAGGTTTCGTTTACTGTAACTTTCAATTCTTCGAAATACTTTTAATTTTTATTATTATCTTTATATTTTTTAATTTAATCTTTTAATTATTTTATCATAATATCTTCTATCACGTCAATATTTATATATTTTAAATAATATTATTTTATAATTCAATTAAAATAACCAACATATACCACATTTTTAAAAAACAAATAAAAAAAGAATTTTAGTTCCAACTATAGGAACATCTAGTACGATCAGTTAGTTCTAGAGGAACCTTCGGTACTAGAACATCAGTTAGTTCCAGCTAGAAAAATATCTGATACCTTCCAAAGGAAAATTTGATATTGAAATATCAATTAGTCTCAACTAAATGAATATCTGATGTCTTCTATAGGAAAATTTGATACTGAAACATCAGTTACTTTCAACTAAATGAATATTTGGTGCTTTTCAGAGGAAAATCTGGTACCTTTTAGAGGAAAAATTGATATCTTTGAGAGGAAAATTCAATATTGAAACATCAATTAGTTCTAGCTAGAGAAATATTCAGTGCCTTTTAGGGGAAAATCCGATACTGAAACATCAATTAGTTCCTACTAAAGGAATATCTAGTATCTTCTAGAGGAAAATTCAGTATTAGAATATCAATTAGTTCCAGCTAGAGGAAAATTTGGTGCTTTCCAGAAGAACATCTAACGTCCTTTAGAGGAATATTCAACGTGTAGCAGTTCTAGAGGAACATTTGGTACGATCAACTGTTCCAAATGAGCATCTGGTACTGAAATATCAGTTAATTCTAATAGGTTCCTTTCTTTTTATGATTTTATTCTGGTACTAAAAGAACTAGGGTGGATGCGTGTAGTCTTCTATATAAAGTTCACACAATGTCATCGGGAAGCGAGAATGGGAGAAGAATGGTTTGATTTTTTTCGGTGACATGATAATTTGAGTGGCATTGTCATGAAAATTTGTATTCAAGTATGGTACGTTTGGATTTATATCAATCAATCATGTTGTTAAATTATGTCAAATCGCGTTAGCTTAATTTAATTTTTTATTTTATTAAAAGTTTTAAGTAATTAACATAATATTAATATAATTTGTGTATACCAGTAAATACTAGATTAGGTGAGGTGAGATACGTGTTTTCTCAAGGAGTCGTGTGATTTACAGTGATAATAATTTTTATTAAAATTATTTGATAAATGTATTATACTTCGTGTGTACATTGATTGTAGTTTAAATAAATGACTTTAAACTTTTATTTCATAATTTATTATATATATTTTGACTATTTAATTAATTCATTATACACCACTATATTGTATAGTAAATATAATTTAAAATTTTTATAACAAATGTAATATTAATTAATAAGAACACATTATAAGGCCTAGACTTGTTATTAATTAATTACGTCAAACTTACCCTTAAGGATTATTATGGGTTCTTAAATCCAAGACACCTAAACTGTTGTAAATCTTGGGCATGTAAATTTTTCTTCAATAAGTAAGCTATAACTATGAGCATTTGAATGGAAATTGTAAAGGAATTTTTTTTAAAAAAAATATTTATAAAGTAAGGGTTTGTGTTGTTTAGAAAATTTTAAAAATAAAAACAAAAAATTTATGATTTTCTATTAAGGAAGGTTTGTATTCCGGTAAATATTGTAAAAGGAAAATTTTAAATTTGTTTTTAGATTTTTAGACATATTTGCATCTAGGAAAATGTAAAAAAAATTTAAATTTTTTTGTTCATTATTTCTGACTTATTGGATTAAAAAAATTCTTATCATTAATGAAAATTTTATCATAACATACTTTCTTGATTTCATACGTTTTACTTAATCTCTTTTAACAATAGTTAAACTCAACTATGAAAAATATAAAATTATATTTAAAATATTAAAATATAAAATATTTTCAAATTTCATCTAAATAAATTGTATGGACTTCTCACAAAATATAAAAATAATTCTAAATTGTTTTATTTTCTACTTTTTTTACTTTTACTTTTACTTTTCTTAAATTTTTATTTGCTAAGTAAATAAAGAAAATAACGAAATATCAAAACATATAAAAAGTCACATTTGCCGATTCCTTCGTTCACTTCACCTACTCTTAGCTATAATATTTTTATTTTTATGATAATATTTACATTTTTTAATTTACTTTTTTTTATCGTTATTCTTTCATTACATAAATATTTATATATTTTAAATAATATTTTTTTATAATTTAATTAAAATAATCAAATATATGTTAAAATTTTCATATAATATTTATAATGAATATTGATTATTTTTTAATAATATGTAATATTTGAAAAAAATAAGAAGTTATATTTTTTAAAATAAATTACAAGAAAATCAAAGTTGTGTTTGCATGATAAGAAGTCATATTTTTATTTTCGTGATTTATTTTTACCAATTTTTATGAAATTTGGGTAATTTACTATTGTGTTTACCGATTTATTTTAAATCCTTCACCTCCCCATCACATGTCCCCTCACCTCACCTCACCTGCTCGCTCCTGTGTCTCCTCTTGTCCTCTTCCCATCTCTCTTCCATGCTCACTCCTTTCTCCCCCGACCCTTGACCACCTCTTCCCCTCCCATGGTGTCGCCGACCACCCACACCGCCTCCCCCAAATCCTATACCACTCCTCGCCCGCCGACCACCACCTGGCAAGTGCGCCGGCATGCTCGAGAACGTGGATCTCTTTGGCAATGCGCTGCAGGGTTCGGTGACGGGGGTCCCTTCCTTCTCCTCGCCCGCCCGCCGGTGTCATCATCTCTCTGACAATGCGCTGGGCTTCTGTCCTCGAGATCTCTACTCCGGGGATGGCACCGACCAGCTTCTCGGAGTGCGTTTTACTCCGGGTAGCAGTCTCCTTCACACCGTAAAAGTGTTCACCACAAGTCGGATTCTGGCACCGTTCACTTCAATGTATACATTCTTCAATTTAATTCTTTTATTATCAAAATATTTCTTTTTTTTATTTAAAACAGGTAACCAATCAACATTAGTGGTCTTCTTAGAATGTAAAGAAAAGTTCAAGTAATAAATAGATGCAACCAAAGGGAAGGTAAAAGTTGTTAAAAGTGTTATCAACATTAATTCCTATGAGTAAGAAATTTATTCTAAGGTTTCAGACAATTCGAAAATACAAAGGATTTTTTTCACATTAATAATGTTACGAGTATTTAACTTTAGTAACGATTAAGAATTTTTTTCATTTTAAACTTCATATCTTAAATCCAGATCTTATTTTATTCTGCGATATTATAATGTGCATTAGACATGCACGAAAGTGGACGTCACGGGTTTCTCTCCGAGGGTTTATTCATTCATTTAAACATTAATAATATTTTATATAAAAAAATTATATCTTAAATTATGTAATTTAAAAAAAAATATAAATTTTATTTTATCTTTTAAATAAATAGATACATATTTATCATCTGACATTTTGTTAATCAAACGAGTCCTTTAAATCTTAAATCCGTTTTCGTTTTCGTTTTCATTTTTATTTTTAAAATTTTTATTAACTAAATTAAAATATAAATAAAAAATTATTTACCTTACTTTCTATGCAATTCCAATTTTAAAGATTATGGGGTTCAGATCAAACACGAACCGAAAAGACGTCGTCTCTAAACCTTTATTCATTTCGCAGGACCCAACGGGAGAGTAAAGAGCGCCGTGAAGCTCCGCTGCAGAGTGGTCCTCCGCTGAACCCCACCGTGCAACTCCTTCCATGCCCTCATCGATGGAAACCGGAGTTTCCTTGGTGAAAGGTGACGCGATCGAAGCACTCGGAAATCTCTTTCGGGTCACCGAAGTCTACCTATGGTGGGGAAACCTCTGCAAAACCATTTCCTCCTTTATCATTGTAGTTCATCTTCCATTTTCCCTTTTTAGGGTCTCGATAACAGGGAATTTTCTCCTATTTGGTTGCAGGGATGACTATGGCGTTGGCTTGACCAAAGCGTCTTCGCATACTCGGTGTGATAGCTTCGAGGAAGACTTAACTGTGAGTTTTTCTTCAACCTTGTGTTTTCGCCGTCTTCCAGCTTCTCGTGTTTGATGCTATCTTTGTCGTTGGAAAAATGCCTTTTTTGGAATAAAGAACTTGTTTGACGATGGTCTTTGTTTCGTTTTTCCTGTGACTGCTCATAGTCTACTTTTCAGAATTTTTGTAGCTGGGGAATCAGTGACCCGCAATGAGATATGAAAACCAAGTTTTTACCTGCTTTTGTGGGCACTTCTCACAAACTTTTATTTTCGTACTAGTCGACGGACTATCCCTTAAATTTTGTGCATCCATAGTTGAGCACAGTGCATATTTAAACGTTGATTGCTTTTCTCGTAGATATTTGCATATCAATTTGATTCATTTTTTTTTTCATTGTTTTGATTTCTTAATTATCCCATAATGCCTTGATTTTCTTCTGTTCACAGACTTTCAACAACTTGGATGACAGTAGCTTTCCAAAGATGAATGGTGCATGGCCGCTAACATACTTTCAGGCTTCATTCTTCCATGCTAGTTTCCTATTTATCCAAGTTATCTAGTCCTCTATGTTGCATTGTTTTGATGTTTTGACTGTTTTCTTATTATTTTCCTCTCTTCCACTTTGGTCCTTTGATAGATTAAGTCTAAATAAATAGGAGCACCCATTTACTGGGATACCTCGATTTCAACTTATATATTATGCATGCATGTTTGTGTAATTTTGGTAAAAGAGTATAACCAACTCCCAAACTCTCTCTTTTCTCTCTTTAAACCAGCAACTGTTATGAGCATGGGTAGAAATTCCTTGTTCATGGGTCTAGAAAGGAGGAATTACGAAAACGAATTGGGAATGGGTATGGCTTTTGATGCACTTGCCGTAGCTTGATGGTACCAATGAGCATTAAATGGTGTAAACTGCTTCCAACATGTTTTTTTGGAGCATTGGCATTTTTTTAGGAGATCTGGCCTTGGCATAATGCTAAGGTTGCTCCATTGTCATTTGAATGCCAGCTGATCAAATCTTAGGAACGTTATCCTATTTTGGAGGTAAGGTTATATATAAATGGATCCTCCTTAAATGTGTGTTGTATTCACTAATCACAATTTTGTACAATATATATACAAAGCATTATATGGGTAAATGGATCCTAAGTACATATGGATCACACCATACAACAATTTGAATTGAGTCCAAAGCTCAAATCTTTGCATCACAAGTGCTTCATAAAAGAATCTTAACTAAGGTGGTTCTCTAACATTGGGTGCATTTCATTTTCACAGGTCAGTTCTTTTTTGTTTTATAATAAAGTTGCCATTGATCTTTTGAACATACATCCACTTTTCCTTCAGGGGAGAGACCACGATGATCCAGCAATGGCCATGCCTACTTGTTTATTTTAGTTGACTTCCACTACTATTTTTTAACGTACATAAGTGAGAGTTATGTGTCTGGATCCAGACTGAACAGTCATTTTTTCTCTGTAGTTTTTATTTCATTGCTTTATTTTGTTGTTCACGGCAGTCAAATTTGATATTTGCCATGAAATGTCTTGGTGTGACATTGAAACATCATGTTATTTTGTTTGTTATTTTATACTGGTTTTATTGGAATATATTACTAAGATTGTTTTTTCTATACATCAATTTCAACTGAAGAATGACTCTCATTGATTTGTTTTACATGTCCATATAATCTAAATTGCTTGTTTTACGAATACCAGAGGTTGTCAACATTGAAGAAATGGAACTTGCTCAAGAGATGGATGCATTGGGGCTCCCCATTTCCTTCAGTACTAACAAACAGGTATGTGTTCCCTTTATTGTGAGTCCCCCCCCACTCCCCTCCCCCCATACAAAATCAAGCTATCCTGTCTTGATTACACATCTGTGTGCCATTTTGCAGAAGAGAAATGTGGTCACCAGCCGACAAAGGAAAGGAGTGAAGGGGAAAAACTTGTCATCTCAAAAAGATCCACAAGTCAGTGATTGCAGCAAAAGGAAGCAAGTTTACAGCAGTTCATCTCAGCCTTCATGTGATAGCTTAATATCATCCCCTAATTGCATTGTTGTAGGGAACAGAAGTACATCTCCTGTGGATGTTGAAGAAGAAATGACAAAGGCAAATGTCCAAAATAATGATGGGCTGGTTAGTGAAACTGCAGCAGCAATCAAAGCAACTTTTGAGAAATTGACCCTTGACATAGGAAATGATCTTAGATTGATGGATAATATGGCTAACAAAAAGACTGAAGGAAGCATTTCAGAGCAAATTAAAGTTTCCATTGTCCCTTCCAATGTGAATTATGAATGTCCCCCAGAAAATGCCCTAGATGATATTGATTTCGATTCCAAGTTATGGGAGGATAGAAACTTGGAATCTGAACCTATTAGTACTGATTACAAGATTGAAAGTACTGATGTGGATCTTTCAAGCACCTGCTGTGTGGACTCCATTGAGCTATTTCAGTGTACTACACTTGATGGCATTAACAATTCTGGATCATATGATGATTGGAAGGCTGTTTGGGATACATTTTACATGAGATACTATTTCTATAATCGCATCACTAAAGAGTCAACATGGTACCCTCCCCCAGGTTTTGAACATTTCTCATACACATCAACATCTGGAGAAACAACCATAGATACTGTGAAAGACAAATGTGGTCTTAGCGACAAAAATGATGTATCATTTAGAATGCAAGAAAATGATTCATTTGTAGGGGAACAAAATGATGGTAATTCACCAGTACATTCAAGCCATGGATTAACATCTCAGTTGAGTCTGACTGCTGGAAATTTCACATCCAATGCCACTCTATTTTCTTCAAATGGAGGCTCTGATCATTTAGAAGAATATATGTTAGGGAGTGGTTCTGATGCTAGTAAATCAGGTGAATATTTTAGCTTGGATCATTTTCATTCTTCAGATTCCCACAGTTTTGGCAAAAGGTTCTATCATAGAGTATACTATGTATCTGTTTATCAGGAACAATTTTAATTGACTGGTTGATTTCCATGCTTTGTTTGATTTTTTGTATTGATTGCCTTCACGGTTTGGCAGGTGCCCATAATAAGTCAGCTTTGGAGAAAGCCTGTCCTAGCCTTTTTCAAGATTGTATGAATACTGAGGCTGATGGAGTTTGTGAATCTCTCGAACCAGGGAACAATAATACTTTTGTAGATAGTTGTAAAGAGAGCCATGACATCCCATTTTCCTTTTATTCCACCATCTGGTAAACAATTTGACTCTTTTACTTTCCAAATCTCTTACCAATGGTGAAACTCATTCCTAAACTTAAATCTTGTGTTTGTATTGTTAGCGTCACAACCAATGGATCAGACTTGAATGAAGACTCGGAAACTCTCATGCTGCCAACAGATAAGGCAACTTCTGAAGGTGATCCAGACTGTTACCAAGATGTAATTTCTGTAAACCATAAAAAGAAAGTAAGAAGGATCAGATCTTGCCGGAAAAAATCAAGTGAAAACCAATGTGCTTTCCAAAACTCAATTTTGCCTTGTTTTCAAATATTTTAGTTCCAATTTCGTCTATTCTCTATCTTTGATACTGCCTTTATCGTCCATTCTTTCTACACTATGAAATTATTAGTTATTTTGAACTAAAATGAAAACTATGCATTTTTATGTTCATCCAGGATTTGACTGTACAATGAATATCCTGAGATACATTTGAGTAGAAGTAACTTAGCAAAAGTAGCAATGACATTTGCTTTTACATTTTTTTATTTCAAATATTCAACTTTGGTTTTTTGGATTTCTGTCTCAATCTTTTAATCAGATTCAATACTAAAACTGGCTATTCTGATACCGTTTCGGATCTCTATCATTATATTATTTAGGAGAGATAGGAATCAGGTTCCCCAATGTTTGCTAATTCTTTTACCTAGTTCATGGTTCACTATTTCAAATAACTGCAAGGAAGAACAGTATATGTTATTTATTGTTATTAAATAATTATGTTCGACAATTTTTCTTACCCATGCTTTTAGCCTTTCATGTGCTTGTTATCAATTTTCTGCGTCTTGCTCATAAATTGTTTTTTTAATAAATTATTAAGGTATCATCAATTTATGCAAACAGTGTTTTTATGAATTAAAATTGCTCCCCCCCCAAAAAAAACAGAAGCCTTGCAAATCAATAAATCAATGGTGCCTCCTTTTAAAAAATGGATAGCATGGACTGCCCATTGAATTGAAGAGTTTGTCTCCTAATGAATGACAGTTTTTATTTTTACCAGATGTGATGCTACCAGAAGAAATGCAGGAATTCTCGTCTGGTATCATCAAATATTGGTGCCAGCGGTATTCACTTTTCTCTAAATTTGACTACGGCATAAAAATGGATGAGGAAGGATGGTTTTCAGTTACACCTGAATGCATAGCTAGACATCATGCATCTCGTTGCGGCAATGGCACAGTGATTGATTGTTTCACTGGTGTTGGAGGGAATGCCATCCAGTTTGCCATAAAGTGTGTACATTTCTAGTCACTTTTCGTACATGCTACATGAAACTTCACCAGCTACTTGTTATAAATCAAATCAAACTTGAAGTTTGACAATTAACAAGTTTGCATTTCTAGCATCCAAAGAGAAAAATATTGCATTAAGGCTATTATGAAACATTGAAAGCTTTTTTGCTTGGATATTGTAAAATATTATATTTTACATGTACCACTGAATTTCTATTTATAAGTATACTCTCATAAAACCTAATGTTATTTTAAAATGTCATTTTTCTTAAAATATTTAACTTAATATTGGATTAGTACTTTGCCATACATGTGAAATGACTAAATTACCTTCATTATTGCCTTATTCTAACCTTATCAAAGTTATCATCTTTGACTCATTTCCCATCAATAATGCAAGTTGTTTGTTTTGCCACAATGATGTGAAAAGGGGATTTGTGATAATTTAATAAGTAGGAGAGTAAAAAAAATACATTTCACACATAAATAACAACCTTAACAAATGTTAAATCACTATTGTTAGCCATGTTGATATTTTAGAAAAAAAATAACTTTTGAGAGGACATACATGTTTTGAAATAGTATTTATGACAATATGACATTTTAAAATGGCATGTACCAAGAAATTCAACATTGAAACGTACTAGAATTTCTACTTAGTCACTTAAACTGTTTAGAAAGGTGGTTTTGATATGCTTAGAACATTGTCTTTCACTGCTTGCATGTCTCTGACCAGAAACTTCTTGAACTCTTCTTACTTGACAAATCCTCGTTTAATTTTTATCCAAAACTTCAACATATACATTTTTCTAAAAAGAAAAGTATTTTTTGACCATGTACAGGAATAATCATGTTATTGCAATTGACATTGATCCCTTGAAAACTGATTATGCTCACCACAATGCCACTATTTATGGAGTTGAAGATCGCATTGATTTCATACAGGGTGATTTTTTGCATTTAGCTGCAAAGTTAAAGGTGTGAATACTCTTCATCATATCTTGCATCTATTCTTTACTGCCAAAGACATCTATCAAATTATTTTATTACTCCACAAAAGGGTGTATCATCTCATATCATATGATGGTTGATTAATGTTGTATACAACATGCTTTTCTGATTATCACACTTATAGCCCTTGTAGTACATGAACTGCCCACAATATATGATGTCTTATTTAATTGAATTTAACAAAAATTACTGAAATAAATTAAAGTAATTGATTGTCAGTTTCTAATTTTATATTTCTTTTATCAGTAATTTTATCCTAATAGATGTGTTAAAAATGAAAAATTTAGATTCACCTTCTTCATATGAATAGCATGCTGATAATCCCAAGTATCATTCACATTATTCTTAGCCACACATTGATCAGCTATTTAATGATCGGGTCTACTTGGGCATTTATTGGTTCAAACTAATAACATTAGGCCCATATAGTTTTGTAGCTACCATACAATTTTGTCAATGTTCCAAAATCTTCTAGGTGATGGTTGAACATGGGTTATATCAATCTGGAGGATTATTATATATGCATTTTAATTACAATAACAACCACCAATGCCTTAATTTTCTACGTGGGTCAGCCACATATATCCTTTTTCCCAATTATATTTTATATGCATATTTTCTTATTTTCCTGAAATGAAGACATACAACTCAAAATCAGAGAGGTTTGAATAAAGTATAAATACAAGTTTTGTATTCATTGTCATCAATGCAAGAGTATTCTAACACTTTTGTAGGATAGATTTAGTAGCGTTTAGGATCACAAGAGGGGGGAGTGAATTGTGTCTTTAAAGTAATTAAACCTTAACGGATAAACAAAAACACAATTACTTATAATTTTTAGGAAAATCTCAACTTTATTCAACAAGATTCCTTACAACATTTAAACACTAATCCCTTCTCGTGGATTCAAATAAAACTTTTAGATTCAATCAAGAAGAGTAAATAAGAAACGATTTTACTTTACAAATAAAGTAAGTTTTATACAAAGCTAAAATACGATTTCCTTCTTTATAAAATCAAACTATTTAGCATAACTCTTACTTGAACAAAAATATTGAATCTTCACTTTTGATCTTCAACTTCGAACTAACTTTAATATGAAGTTTTAATACTTTAAACGCCTGCTTTGAGTTGAACTTGATCTTGATCTTCAAAAAAACAAAGACTTGATGTTGAACTTGAGCTGAACTTTGTCTTTAAAATGCACTCTTCTGTTTGAGGCTCCTTGAATATATTTACGTTATGAATGCCTCTTTCTATGTGTTTTTGCGCACTCAATTTTCCAGGTTTTCAAATGTATTTATAGAATGAAATACACTTTTTCATATTTTCCACTATGTCCATGAAAAACTTTTGAATGTGTCATTGAAATATTCAACAACTTCTAAATTCATCCCATGTTCTTACAGAACATGCACTTTGTGTCTGTAACTTTATGTTTATTTTTTCTTTTTTTTTTCTTTTCTGGACTGTTCTGGAATATCAATGATCCAATCATTTTCCTTTAAAATTTTCAAAGTCCATGATCGAATCTACGTTTTACCTGTAAATGTATAATCATATCTATGCATGATCGCTTAAGAATGATTCAAATATAAAATGTTAAAACATTTAACTGTTAATTCCATTTGTTTAGTCTTTGGTTTTTAACATTTATATCCTAGGAATATTCAAACTTATAATCTTAAAACACTTAAGTACTATTTACAACTTAAAAATTGAATCTCACGTATTTAACTTAAAAACTTATGTCTTACTAAAACACTGAACCTTACGTCACCTCTTGCCTAACATTACGGTCTTTTAGTGTTAAAACACCAACTTTTGGTAATTAACATCAAAAGTTCTACAAAATATAATTACGACTTTAAATTATCATCAAATATTATTAATATATTAATTAACCATTCATCAAAACATAATACTCAACAACTTTTCTTCTATAAATGCATTCATGCACACACATGAAGATGTACACAAGCACACAAAAACATACATACACATGCATGCTTGTGTGTGCATTCAATGCTGGGTCATCCAAGTTAATAAAGTTTCTTTTCAATATTTTTTTATGATTCATATGATTTTAAAATTTAGTAAACTTATGTTGAATAAATGGAGTATCAAAGTAACTATTGGTATTTGAAATGCTAAAATATTTTCTTCTTAAGTGACGAAACATGAGTTGATTGAATTGAAGCTTCTTTCTAAAGATCACTCTTTCTTTTGCATCAGTTTCATTTATAAAAAATGCAGCAATGTTTTTTGCTTTATTTTACTATAATTCGCTTTTGGGCATTCAATAAATTTCTGTTATCTGATAGATATTATCTGTACCACTTTCCACTATCAGCTTATGGAAAACCACTTTGCCTTGCATTTTGTGATGCAAAAAATTTAGAATGGCCTCTTTGTTTTATCGATGCATTTTAGGTTCTTGTGAGAAAAATAATTTTGAATGAAAAATGAAATAATTTAATCTTACTTCAAGTTCAAAAACTCATGTCAAACATTCGATGATATTATGGCTTCAAGTGGTTGTATCCTTTTACTTATTTGTCAGTTTGACTAGAAATAGGTAAGTCTTAGCACAATTATAAGATTGATTTGTTTTGACCTAGAGGTCACAAGTTCAAATATTATGAAACAGTTTTCTATTTTTGAAGGTAAGATTGCATTGAACCTTTTTGGATTCCAGACTCCACATTGATGGAAGCTGTGCACTAGATTAGTCCGTTTTTACTTGTTCATCTACAAGTTTTTGGGATGAAATCCATTGAAATTATGTGGCATCTTCATAATTTTTTTACTAGATAAACAACATTTGCTCGTTTAAATGTATAATTATAATTCATTTGCTGTAGGGAGATGTTATTTTCTTGTCACCTCCATGGGGTGGACCTGATTATCTCAAAGTGCAGTCCTATAATATTCAAACCATGCTGAGACCTCAGAATGGGTACGTTGAAAATAATTCCACTCAGAAAATATATGTTGATTCATTTTACTTATTATCAATTGATTTTAAGTTGGAATTTCACAAAATATAAAATTGTCTCATTTTTATATTTTCTAACCTTGATGGCACTAGTTTTTTCTGCTTTATTTCATGCCAAAACAATTATTCTGTCCTTTTTTTATTTCAAATATCAGGAGTTTCCTCTTCCATCTTGCAAGAATGATTGCACCTAAAATTGTCATGTTTCTCCCAAGGAATGTTGACATTAATCAATTGGCAGAGTTGTCGCTTTCTGCTCATCTTCCATGGGAATTAGAGGTATTTCTTGTTAAAATACTGTGACATTTTTAAAATGATGTGTTATAATATCAATTGATTTTATTTCATTTTAGAAACCTTCAGATGAAATAATAAACCACTAATCAAGTATTTTCCTTTGTTTTAGTATCACTAACGGCTGAATATTTTTAGGGCTTTGGATTGAAATATCTTCTCATATTTCTGTGTAAAACCATACACAAGGAGAGAGCACACAACCTTACGCCCACACAAATGCACACGTGCGCAAACATGCTTGCACGTACATATATGTACACCCTTCCACGTATATTTCTTGGACATGCATACACACACGGTAACTTGTAACTTTGCTTCCTGCACCTACACCTTCGTGTAACGACTTTACACAACTACATGGATCTGTCAAGCAAATGATAGGGAAAGCTGAATCTGACACGTGTCATGCATATACACATGCAATAATGATCGGGTGTGGAACAAATTGCTAGGAATTCACCCAAAAACAGGCTGCAATTCTCAACTCAGCCTCACTCAAGAAAGTTTGGATTTGGACAGACCTGGGAACCATGGAGAACAGATGGCAACAATGCCACACATATCATATAAGTCAACATTTATATTTGTTTATTTTTATTTTTAAAATACGATGATAAGGCTACTTCATTGTGAACTGGAGGACTTGAGTTCAAATCCAATGAAATAAGTCTCTTCATTTATAAAGGTAAGATTGTGTATAATTGATTTTTCTCAAACTTTACATCTGTGGAAACCTCATGCACTAGGTTTACCTTTACTTCTTGGACATGTCAGAACATTTCTTGTACATAAGAGGTAAAAAAATTCCTGAAATGCCAGATGGCCATTTCCAATAATGTAAAGCATTAGTAAGGAAGTTAATTAAATGTACATAGAAAGTTAAATGAAGTATTTGTTAGTTTACATTGCCATTCCAAAAATTTTCCAGGTAAAACGTAAAGAAAGTAATCCATAGTTCTTTGAGAACTTTTCATTTTAATCCATGAGTTGAATGATACACTCGGATCTTTTATTGAAGAGTATTTAGTCTGCCTGGTCTCGTCCTTAGTGACCTTACCAGGCTTAGAATGGTAGGATAAATTATTTTAGTTTCCTCAAGATGACATGCTCATTTTTAAAATAACACCTTGAATTTCTGTTGGCTCTTTTTGATTCTTCATACGTTTTTTGTGACTTTTGTTATGTTTTATGCTGCTTACTCTCCACATACGCATAGTTTGCCGGTTAGCATTAAGTGATTGATACTATTGAAGCTCTTTCGGTAAATTTAAGGCTATTATTTAATGTTTGTCGTGGTTTCAGGTTGAGAAGAATTTCTTGAACGGCAAGTTGAAAGCATTCACGGCATACTTCAGTGACACTACAAAATCAAGTACAATAATGCAAGATATATAGCTGAGGTTTATTCAGCGGAAGTTGATGAAGATTAAAGACTTGCCTGCGAGTGTCCACGCAACAGGTACGGTGTTCTCTCCCATTCGCAGGAGTGACTCGTCATGGTTTAAGCTACCAGTGACTGATTTGCTAATTAGGTGGACGATGTATTGTGCGGAGCAATTCATGCACAGTAAACAGGTAAAATCATGAAAATGTATATTTTTACAATTTGCTTTGGAAGTGTTTACAAATCTTTTTCCAACAAAACTATGTACACATTTACGTTTATGTTTATATTATTTTCTGTTTTATGTCTTTTGGGTGTCTGCTCCAATTTATCTTCTTTCACGAGTTTGAGCTGTCACTTGTGTAAGAACAAATCTCTGCAACTGCAATACGTCGTTCGCATTTCTTTTGAATATTACAATGACGTTAGATTTTCAATTTCACAGGGTTTGTGTATTTTAGAAATAAGTGAAAAGTAAAATTAGAAAAAAATTTAATATTGAAATATTAAAAATTTAAAATATTTTAAATTTTTTAAAATTAAATATAAATTTTCTTATATTTTCATAAGGTATATAAATAATTTCATAAAAAAATTTATTTCTAGATTTTTAAAATTTTAATAATAATTTTTTAAATTTTCTTTTCTTTTCATTGATTTCTAAGAGGTTCAAATTCATATTTAGAGTTTGTTTGTACATGTAAAAATAAATTATTAAGAATTTATTTTAAATTTAGTGTAAAAGTATTTGTGTATTTTATAGAATTAAATAGAATTTGAAATTTTAGTATTTATATATATATATATATATAGAGGTAAAATGATTCTGTGACTTCTATAGGCACTTGTTGGATTAAAGATTAACGGCTGTTTAATGAAGAGAGAGTGTTCGAAAAAAAACTTATATCGATGACACCCGCCTAAAAGTAGTTTATTTATTTTAACACAAATTTTTTTACAAAAAGTCACTTGAGATTTGGGATTTGCGATTTATTTTTCTTAATCATCGTCACATGCGATTCGTTGTCCTACTAGAAGTTCTCTCGTTTTCCCCTCGATCTTTTTAAAGTTATCGAATGGAATACGGAAGGACGTCAGTTAGCGTTGAATCTACCAACGGGTTACATGTGTGTTTTCATGTTTTTAAAAGTTGATTTATTAAGTGTATTGATTATACTTTCGTTTAACATGAATGAACATTTATTGGGGGAAAAATGTTTGCAACATTTTTTGGAAAAAAAGTTAGTTAAACCAAAGTAAAATATGTTTAATCTGAAATGTTACCTATCAACTACTCTGTAAAGTTATCAACTACCCTGTAAAGTTATCAACGTACTTTGAAATTTAAAGTTATTTATCTTAGTCTGTTGTAATTAAAAGGTCGTAATATGTATACCTTTACAGAGTGGTTGATAACTTTAATTAAATGTTGGTTGATAATTTCAAAGTCTCACTCCTTTATTGTCG
>JAMKPZ010001506.1:0-50151 GCA_024699675.1 Amphibolis antarctica | reverse complement strand
GTGTGTGTGTGTGTGTGTGTGTGTGTGTGTGTGTGTGTGTGTGTGTGTGTGTGTGTGTGTGTGTGTGTGTGTGTGTGTGTGTGTGTGTGTGTGTGTGTACATGTGTGTATGTGTGTGCACGCATGTTTTATATCCTTTTTTAATAAGAACTCCAATCTAAACTTCAGATTGTCTATAAAACATCTTAATTTCCAATCTATATAATGTTTACTTTCTTTTTTTAACTACATTAGTCTGAATTTTCCACAAGATAGAAGGAATAAAGTAAAATTAGATGTATTTTAGACTTTGTATTTAATAGGTGCATAAGGCTATATGTTAGTTTTGTGCATGATCATTGTGATTGTGAAAATTCATCACTCTTTGGTATGAGTTTTAGATGATACTTGATAGAAGCTGATAATGTTGCAGAGGTTATTAATAGTCCCTCCTGAGTTGGCTTATGGAAAGAAGGGAATCCAGGAAATTCCACCTAATGCAACTATTGAGGTGAAAAAAAATTAACCATTTGTTTATACATTTTCAGTAAGTAGGCAGGTTCTCCATTGTTGCTAATTCAATATTTGAAATTACCATTTTCTGCTTTAGACATGCTATAGATATAATAGTAATTCACAAATGTCTGCATTTATGCATGATTTGCTTTGTGCTTTACATTTACATAATTTCTACAATTCCAAAAAGCATGACCTGTTTTCTTAACACAGGTGAGCTAGCTTACATTGTTTTTAGAAGGTCATTCTTCACTTGTTCACATGATTTGATAAATGAAGTATAGTTTTTTCTTTCAAAGTTTCTTCACTAGACTCCTGAACATTGTGGTCATTCTGTGGTAGGTGGAGTTTTTCGTACGATAATTTGGCATTATAATGCAAAAGGTTGAGGTCATATTGAGTGTTGGCTACAGAACTTATTTGGAAGATTTATTTCATGTTGGCTATTGAACTTATTGACCATCGACCATCATCGATGGTCGGTCTTGTTCTATATTTAGAGAAGACACTATTCAAACCTCCTTAAAGATTAAATTAGACAAAGTTCTTTATGTACTTAATTTTTCAATAAATTTGTTATCTATTAGTATCATTACTATTTAGCTTTTGTGCTTAGTTACTTTTTTTCCCTTCTACTAATTAAACTCTTACATATTTTGTTACAGTTGGATATTGAACTCCTAGCTATCAAACAAAGTCCTTTTGGGTACGTATTTCATAGCATTGAATTGTTTGGTTCCTGATAGCAAAGCTTCAATGTTGCTCTTTTCCTGCTTGATTGGATTGTATCTTCTGTAAGCGTGATTTGATTTCCTCTTCTATGCAGAAGTGGTGTGAAGGTCATCGAAGGGTGATCAGAATCCAAGCTTATATATGCAATTTTTGGGTTTTTTACCTTCTTGTTATATAAATTTATTTTCTCATATATCTAAAGATGATTTTGCAAATGCTTCATACCTATCACCATTTTAGTTGAAAACATCTTGCTGTCCAACTTGGTGTTCTTTATTACTTTCTCCACATCTATGGTTCAAATAGCCGTAACATCTTTCAAGTGGAAATGCTCCTCCATGGGTGGTTGTTCATTATTTTGTTGTACTCCATTATTTTCACACAATTTTGAATTTTAAATTGCTAACAGGGTTTTTTGCGATTGAAACTATTGCACACACTAAGAATTGTAACCGACGTCTTCTATTTACTCCTTAGAATGATGTATTTGCTAACAGGTTTTTTTGGGAATGATGTATCTTTAATGTATATATGTAACTGATATAAAGAATCACTTTATCTAATGCACCTTGGACTAGCAATAAGGATTTCCAGCATTTCTTTGTTGAGTAGAGTTTCAAAGAAACATTTCCTTGCTGGCAATCTTCATGAACCATTAAAACTCTAGCAGTGGTACTCACAGGGATGCAACCGCCTGGACAGCTGCAGCAGCATCCACCAAGGAGGAGGACACAGCAGAACTGCATCAGTCAGTTTTGGAGGCACATCCCTTTTTTACGTGTGTAGGGCACTGCGGTGGCTACCCATCAATTCTACGTGCATAACAAGATATATGCGTGGAACTAAAGTTCTTTTCTTCTCCTACTAAAGTTTCTCTGCTCTTCCCTACTTTTCTGTCTACTGCTCTTCTCCTTCTCTTCTCTTTTATCCACCACCACTCTTTGTGGTTCCCCCTCCCAGTTCTCAAACCGGGGAACCGGCCCCATCCCTTCCCAACTTCGTTCTCCAGCATAGGTGGGCAATGGAAGGCACTGGTCGACCGCGACGCGCACTTTGGGCTGGTATCAGATAAATGTTGGTTGAGGGTAGCAAAATGATCTCTTGCAAAGTTAGTGATATCAAAGTAAACAAAACCAACATTTTTTCAAGATACTTTAACAAAACATAGTATGTAAACTACTCGCCCGCCTGTATGAGCTTCTCACCGGTAAAGTCTGAAGTAGCCACCATCTCTTTAGCTGTACCAACAACTCGGGGTAAGTGGTGAAGCGGGCAACACAAGTGAACCATAATGCAACTTCCGTTAACCGATATGACAATTTTTCGAACTACGCTATACCGTTGTCTAGTGAGACCTAAGTCATGTAAACACGACATGATAATAGCACACAAATTGAAGCTTTGCAAAGTCGATACCACCTGAGAGATGCTACAGATAAAAATAGAAAACTTGACCTAAATAATAAATAAATTTTATTAAGTTTGATAATCACTCCAGGAGCTTCCACTTGAAGACCTTGGATCCCAAAGGCATCAAATCAGTACATTAGAATGTTGTATGCCTTGTTGTCCATTTCGAATGTGTATTCGTATCCCAGATTGTAAGCTTGATACCGGAAGTCATCCATTTCCTCACTTGATACTTGGAAGGCAACCAACACATTTGCACCAGCTTCACCCTGTCAATATAATTGCAGATTCTCAGATCCTCTTATCATGTTGCGAGAAATATACGTAGAAAAATACATCAAATCAATTGCTGATACCTTAATGGAGGGAAATTAGTAACCTAATTGAAAATTTCACTGTACCTAATAATTCTACCCACTAGAAAAAGGTGAAGTCCACTAATTAATAAAATTCCAGCATTCAAAAAAGGTTAGCATAGGATTGAAAACCTGCGCCCGGTAGTGGAACAAGCTAATGTTCCAACGAGGGCTGAAGGCATCCAAAAATTGCATCAATGCACCAGGTCGTTCAGGGAAAACAAACCGGCAAAGGAGTTCATTTTGGACGTTTGACCTTCCACCCATCTGAAATGCAAAAGTTTATGGTGAGCATAAAACATGATTTGAATTAATTCTACCAAAGCATAAAAAATGTTGAGCAAATTTTTACATCTATGGTTTACAAGCAGGAAAGCTGAACATAGTATTTGGATTTTCACAGTTCTTTACCAAGTTAAAGGTTCTTGTATTTCTATAACTGAAATCAATAGCAATTCAATACATGTCAGATCCAAGTATAGAAAAGTTTAGGCGGTGAGCATGAAACCTAATTTAAATTACTTTCAACCAAAGGATACAAGAATGCTATGCAAATTTTTATATCAATGGTCAAGAAGCAGAAACTCTTTACATCCATGGTGGACAAGCACAACTGAAAGTACATTTGGATTTGTTTCTGTTATTTATTACATTAAGGATTCACGTATTCCTATAGCACTTCCCTAGGATCTGACATGTATTGAACTGCTACAATTTCAATAATAGAAATACATGAATCCTTAAAACAAATATAACAGAGAGAATCTAAATACTGTGTTCAGCTATCTTGCTTGTAAAAATTTGCTTAAAATTTTTGTATCTGGCATTATAATTTCATATGATAAACCACATCATCATTTCCTTTTGTTTCAAATGTTATCTATGTTAAATTATATTAGGCATCTTACTTACAAGGTGTCTTAAATGATCTTTAACCAAGTCATTGTCTGTAAGATTTGTGGTTCGGAACTGCAAGCTTTCCATGCGCTTAATCATTTCATCTAGTTCATCAGTTGTATGAACACCAACACTGGCAGAGACAAAGTAAAAAAAAATTAGAAGCAAAAGTTTAGAAATGCCAACTTTATCCAGAATAGTAAACACCTCTTGTAGTTATCACGAATATGTATAATCAGTTCAACATAAAAAATAGTTATGCACAAAAATAGATGGAAAAAATATTGATTTCCCATCTTTTCATTATTGATTCTTAATTCTCTCTTAAAATCTTTTATAGAGGGCCTTATTGTACATGATGCAAACAAAGTTTGTTAATCTCTTGGAGTCCAAATTAGATCCTTTGGAATTTGAGAAAGAAGAGATAAAATGATGTGTTCTCTAATGAGGGGATTAGTACAAATATAAAGGTTAGTGAAACCCAAGGATAAACGGATATCTATCTAACCCACTAAAAAAAGTACTAAATAGACTACATACTAATATATCTAACAATCCACACCCCCTCAATTTGAAGTATTTTCAATCATACCCAACTTTATACAAAGAGGTCCCAAAAGCCCCAACACTTAGCCATTCGGTGAAGACATCTGTTAGCTACTTGAAGAACTGAGTGTGAGTAAAAATAATCTCTCTCGTAACCATCTCTAACATATGATAATCTGCCTCAATGTACTTCATCTACTTTGGAAATGTGGAATTATTTCCTATGAAAATGACAAGCCAGTTCTAATGCATGATAATTGTTCCCTATACACTAAACTCTAGCTCAATCAAGAAAAATCTAAACCACATTATCTCACATGTTATTTGAGTCATAAGAAATTCTACTTTCTGCTTCTCTATGTGACTACACTGCCTCCAACACAACTAGAATTTGAATAACCCTCAATCTGCAAATGATTGTTCTTGTAGTAAATGGTAACTTCTATCTAGCTCATCATGGTACCATCATAGTTTGGCCATATCAATCATTATTGGTTAGTGGACATTAGTTCATCGTTCAATGCACAAAAGTGAGAATTGTGATCCCAAATTAATCTATCGTCTTGATGAATTGTGAAAATTTGTTCATACAGCTTAGGCACCTTTATAATTGAGAAGAGGAAAAATATGAGATTGATTATTACTAAGAGAGAATACAAGCATATATAAGGCTTGAACAATAATAACCACAATAAGATACCTAATAACAACAGCATTCAATGCACCCTCTAAGTTGGACCATATATAACAATCATGACTATATTGGCACATAATTCTCAAACGCAACTAAACCTAAACGTTTAGTAAAAATGTCTACTAGTTGCTTCAGAGACTGAGTTTATGATGTTGAAATGACTCTAATGACAGTCTACCTCAATACATTTTATCCTCTCATGAAAGATAGGATTGTTAGTATTGAAAATGGTTGCTTAGTTGTCATAGTGCATCTCCATAAGTGTCTCAATAATAAAGCCAAGCTCCATCCAAAAAGATTTCACACAACATCTTACAAGCTAAGCTACAGAACTATACCTTGACACCAGATTTGAACTTCACATTTTGATTCTTGCTTTGCCATGTTACCACATTGCCACCGATATATGTGCAATAACCAAACATGAACTTCCAAACTTCAACATATTTTAAGTTAAAAAATACCTCGAATTTTAAATGAATCTTTACTTTATATACTATACTTTCCTAGGGACACCTTTGATGTAGACTAGTACTCCAATAGCTCCTTCCTAATGATGTACTCTATGCTCATGTATAAATTAAGAAGATTAACTGCATAAGGATGGTGAAAGAGAAGATGCCAAACTGATACAGTATCCAATCCAATCATGCCATTTTGTACCAAATTTCATGCAACATGTCACCTGCTCCAAACGTCCAAGAAACACTATCATATGCCTTTTTTCCATTTTAAGCTTCTACACCAGACCATATGGTTTCGTACATTCATGTGCCACCAAAAATCCATTCAAGACCTATCACTCATTGATGAAAGCAATCTGATGATCATCAATTAGCAAAGCAAGAACAAATTTCAAACTCTCTGCAAGACATTGTACCACTATCTTGTGAAGTCCATTGAGAAGGCTAAACAATTAAAAAAACAATTAGCTGAATCGATGTAAATTTAACTCAAAAAATACTAAACAGACTCTAGTACCAGTATAATTTAACAATCTTTTACTTTGAATCTAATAAAATTTACCATGTAAACAAGAAGTTGAAATAATTATGAGATATTGATACAATTAGAAATCAATCTGAGCATCTTACAATCTCAAAGTTATTCCTGGTCCTCTCACAACTAGAGACAGTGTAACCTAAGCTAAGGATGCAGATGATAATCTTCTTCACATATACATATACAATTTGCCTCAATAAGTACCAGTTTGACTAATCTTGACAGATCACAAACATAAAACTTGTAACACAATTAAGGTAAACAATTAATTCGTTTTAAGTTGGATATCTTGCATTTTTACGAACTCATCACTTCAGCAGATACTTTATTGCTCAAAAGACTAAGATAAATAGTCAGTAACTCTCAATGATAATGAATGAACAATATTTATTCAATCCAAATCATTATTTAGAGCAAGTTAAGTACAAACTCTTCAAAATCCATAATCTTTTGGGCACCGTGTAAATAAACATTTAGCAATGTATCTACATCAATAAAAGAATTTAGAACACCAGAAACAACACATCAAACACGTCTGTGGTTGGAGGCTGCTTTCCATATACCAAAAAGGCATCAAAAAATTTAAGTTTGAAATTTAACATCCGTAAAAAAGGTAAAATCTTAAGCACATACGAAATTGCATAAAAACCGGAGCAATGCTCAATAATTTATTGCCACCAGATGTGATTGGCAAAGTATTGTTCCCCAAAAGGTGTATTTTTTGAGCGAGCCCAAACTAAGTATGATAAATTAAAAGAAAACAGACAGAACTCAAAATGAAACTAGAACTGGAAACATTTCTAAAAGAGAATTTGATGGGAGATTGCTCTGCAAAATTTATATCACCAATATCTATTTAAGAACGTGAAAAAGAGTGCTGCAGAAAAACATTAGGAAAGAACCTCTAAAAAATGATATGATCAAAAGGGCAGCATTTACAAATATACACTATGGAAAACAGTAAAAATGGAAAATTTTGCATATAAATTTTGAAAAACAATAAGAATGTGTAAATACACATGGTGGCTTGAAAAGTATCCATGTAGGAAAAACGTTTGGGGCTTGAATAGTACTTTTCCCTGAATGGGCAAACAAATGAAGGGATTAACTTATAATTCTAGCAACAGGCTTAAACAAAGTTAAACCGCAACTTGTTTTTGATTATTCTGCAATAAATAGCAATTTTTCATGTAGACACCTTTCTCTAATTTTTATTCATAAATTAAAATTAATATGATTAGCTAATATATAAGATAATCTATGCATGATAAAGTTTCATTCTGATCTAAGTTAATTTTTAGAATAAAATCTATCGATTGAAATTTAGCAAAATGGGATAAAGCCTCTACATGAACAATGGATAGTTCTTTAATTTAATTAAAATTTTCTCTATGTATTAATTTAAATGAGGATTCCTTCCATTCAGTACATGACCATTGAATATGTAGATGCTGAGACAAATCACGTTGCACAAACCTGTAAAGAACAAGTGCATCCTCTTTAGAAGCATTATATCTATATTTGAACTCTGTAATATTTACCTGTCCAACCTGTAAAAAAATGATTATCATGAAGGAAGTGAGATAATGCACAATTCCATGCAAATCAGAACTTCAAAGTTCAAACTAACCATCTCACAAAGTCTCTTGAAACTTCCACGTTTTTCTGGCATGAAGGTTGCAAGAACAGCTTCTCGTTTCCGACCAACATCAGCAAGCTCTGTAACCAACCTTAACCTATCAAAGTTCATGTTTGCACCACTAGTGATCACAACAACACTTTCATCCTTCAAATTATAGTATTTGCAGTAAGCTTCTGCTCCAGCCAAGGGGAGGGCACCAGCTGGCTCCAATATACTTCTTTTCTCTTCATACATATCCTGAACTTGAATAATATGATCATAGCTTGCAATTATGACTTTGAATAGCAATAAATGAAAGATGCAGTTCAATGGTAGGAGCTCAATTTACAGAAACTATATTTAATTTTCTCTCTGAAATGCACAAGACAATCCATTAGACATCGGCACCCTCTACCTAATCACTTTTGGCGCCCAACATGGACCTCCTTCAAAGGCCAGATTGCTGGACTAAGGAACTTAAGAACACTCAGGACTCAACAAAAGGATAAGAACTTTTTCTTTAATAAAATGATAATGATCAGGATATATTCAGTAAAAAAATAAAGCACTGTTGAACCAGTACATATAAACCACTAACCCACAGAAAATATGCAAATAGGTTTCAAATCTCATCAATGGTGGGAAGAAAATATTAGTCAAAAGCTCAACGAAAATAAATGATTTAAATTTTAATTTAAGGTGGTGGGAAATATGTGGAATCAATAGTTTAAAGGCAAAAGCAATAAATAACAGGGAGCATTATCAGCCTTGACTTCAATATCTGTGCTGACTTTTTTTCCATCTGCAGTTTTCCATTTTTCCACACTATTTATCTATGTACTTACATTACAATTGGTTTTTTTCTCACTTCTGCTTTCCATTTCTATTAACTACAACGGCAAAAGCCTGCTATAATGTGTTTGTGCTATTTACCACCAGAGCCACTTGGCACCAAAAAAATCATAGATAAGTAAATAACGGATAGATTTCAATATTATTTTCACCCATACATAGAGTTTCAAATTCTATTCTCAAAAAACAGCATTGCGGACTAATTGCTCCAACTAATCAAATATGAATGTAAGTACTACCCACCTAATCCAATGATCCAATCCACATTCTAATGAAAATTCAAAGTGTTCATACAGAACTATTTATGTAAGTTAAGATCAAAAAAAATTTGCATGTCCATATGGTTCTGGTTACAAGAGCTACATGTGAAGCAAACCTATTAAATTACTAAATAAGCATATGACAAAAAGTGTTATATTACTATTGAAAAAAATAAGTGCAATATTAAACAATGAAAATGGAGACCAAAGACTTCATTTCTAGGAATAATAAATAACAAAAAATAATTTTCTTCTTCTAAAGAAAAGATAATTTTCTTCAAAAACTAATTGGTAGACACTAGCCCTGACAATCACTAAGAACTTTCACCTTTATTGATGCACATATAGCATCACGGTTGACAAGAACAATGCCATCCACTAGTTCCTTGCATAAACGAAATGTCTCTTCCCCAACCACCTTAACAGCAACACCATCTGCAAAGCCTCCAACTTGCTCCAGCATGACCCTGCGACCATGTTTTAAAGACAACGCCATTGCATTAGCATCACTGGGCTCAACTCCTATTATCTTCACCTGCAAAAGAGAATAATCTAGTGAATATCTTAAATATATTTATGACAGACAGTAAGAAGGAACGGAATAAAACATGCAAACAAAGACCAATTAAATCAAAGGACCTCAGGTTGAACTCGTTTGACATAAGCTGCAATGCCTGCTATGAGGCCACCACCTCCAACAGGTACAAAGATTGCATGTATTGGAAATTTTGATTGCCGAATAATTTCCATGCCAATAGTCCCTTGCCCTGCTATAACATCTGGATGATCAAAGGGGGGTATAAACATACGCCCATCAGTCTCAGCTTGCTTCTTAGCATAGGCCTGTGCTTCATCGTAAGAATCTCCCACCAGAACAACAGTTGCCCCTAGTCTCTGAACAGACTTCCACTGCAATGAACAAAAAGCATTAGCCAAAACAAGACAAAGGTAAAGAAATTTGAGATAATAAGATTTACCATATGTGCCTTCAAAATATGAGATAATCAATTAAAGACTGTGAAATTGAGATTAAGGTGCTTGATGAGGTATAGATGAAACATTAAGAAGAAATAGATGTCCCAACATGAACGTGCATGCATAAATGAACAAGAAATTTATGGTACAACTCAGGAGACCTTGATTTCTGGTGTTGTAGTAGGCATGACAATCACAGCATCACATCGAAGCTTTTTAGCTGCCAGAGCAACACCCTGTGCGTGGTTCCCTGCAGAAGAACATATGACACCCTTATCTACCTGGTCTTGAGAAAGCTTGGCCATCATATTGTATGCTCCCCGTAGTTTGAAAGAGAAGACCTATGGAATCAAATGATGAGAACGGTTGACCACCATCATAACAGGGTGAAAATAAGTCCAAGGTTTAAGAATACTCAAGCATATCTTAGTTCACAGAGAGAGAAAAATCAAATGGTAGACTTCAACACAACCAACTCCTTGGTCACATTTCACTCATAAATCACATGTAATTTTTTATAAAATTTCATTGAGAAAAGGAAAAAAAATCAACAAACAGAGTACAGTTGTGAAACATGCAAATCAAAAGGTCAAAAAGGCCTTGAAAGTGCACATTTTCCAGTTTCAAGAGATATTCAAACCTTCAACAATATACATTGTTAAAACATTCTATTTTTAATGGCTATTATCCCAGGAGTAATCTCAACTAGTACTTTTCCAACTGTCAGGATTCAATCTCACTAGCATATTCAATGAGCCCTTCATTTAGGGCAAAGGTGCATTGCGACTGAAAAAACAAGGGAACAGATTATGGCTGTGCATCCACTATGTTGTTAGGTTGCATCCCTGCCAGATTGTATCTTGATCTTCCCAACAAATTGGTGGTGTATCAGTTTCTCATCCGGCCTTGTCTATTTTTCTTGTTATTAGTTTCTTACACTGTATGTATTGTTGTTACCTGTGGTTGTTTCAGACGTAGTGTAATGACCTAGCGTTTTGATGTGTGTAACTGAATATTTGTCCATTCCTCATTTAAATTTTAAATGTTTAGTTGTTAGATTATTGATTTTATTCTTACACGGTATCAGGGCATGAAGCTTATACTCAGATTTGGGGTTTTTTGTGCTTTTCAGTACCTTACCTGTTGTTTGACTCATCTGTGCCCATCCACTTCCGGTGTTTTTTTCCTGAAATGACTGTTTGCTATTACTGATGATTCTGTTAGCCTTCTTGAAAAAGGATAACAAATGAACTTGATCGCATATCCATCTTTTTTTCCCGTATTTATTACCCACTATGACCATATTGATTTGTGTACATTAAAACAGACCATGAAAACAAGATTAACCATTGATTTCTTTTCTTTTCTGTCAGGCTATCTTACTTTTCACCATGGGAGACAACAATGATGACATGGGAAGATCCAACACACAAAGGGTTAGCCCATACACTCTTCAGTCTTCAAATAATCTAGGTACTGCTCTGGTGACAAGGCTTTTAAATATAGACAACTACAGCAACCGGTTCATAAGCTTCCCTCTTGGGCATCAACTCCATAAGAAACACTCTTCTGGAAGCAACAACAAAGGGAACAGGTATTTTATGAACATTGTGCAGAAAGAAAGATGAGAAGGATAACAAAATTAATCAAAGTGTGGGACTTTCTCTTTTCTTCCAAATTATTGAGCCTTCTTGATAATAGCAAAAAATCAATAGTCAATCTTTCAGGTACTTTCTCTTTTCTTTCCAAATTAGATGGCCATGCCACTTCGATAGTGGATACCAGTGCCACAGACCCATATGGTCAACAATGAAAACATACTTTCTAAATTAGATTTCTTAAAAATTCATAGAAAGGTTAATTTACCTAGTGCCAACACTGCAGTAGTAGTTGGCATTGGGGAAGCCAATTTAAAACGCAATCTTAAACTTAATGATATTCTCTATATACCTAAAGATATGAATTGTGATGTTATATTTCTTTTTGACTATTGTGCTTTCCAAGATCTAACCAACAAGAAGATGAATGGCTTAGCTAAGGAGGTCAGCAGTCTACACCTCTTCATCAAAAGGATGGCTAATGTAGTTTGGTTTTCTCATCAATCTTCCAACAATGATTTTGATAAATGGCACAAACCTCTTAGACATGCATCCATAAGAAAACCTAAAAACATTCCTATTTATCTAAAACTTCATATGTGATGTTTGCAATCTGAGTAAATAGACTAGATTGCCTTTTATTTACTCAGATTGAGCATCCATCTTCGACAATCTTCATAGGGAACAGGTTACGGCTGTGCATCCACTGCGTCATTAGGTTGCATCCCTGCCGGATTGCGTCTTGACCTTCCCTACGAATAGGTGTATCCATTTCTCATCAGGCCTTGTCTATTTTTCTTGTTATTTGTTCCTTCCACTGCGTGTATTGTTGTTACCTGTGGTTGTTTCAGACGTCGTAATGTAATAAGCTAACGTTTTGATGCGTGTAACTGAAGATTTCTCTGTTCCTCATTTAAATCTTGAATGTTTAGTGATAGATCATTGATTTTTTTTCTTACAACGAACCTTCAACAATATACACCTTGTCAAAGAAATGAACAGCACATGTAAAGACAAGATAGGAGCAAAACAAACGCCAATCACAGAAAGCCGAGTCGAGACCAACGGTCGCACACGTACCGGTTGCATATCCTCTCTCTTGAGGTAGACACGAGACTCGATCCTCTGCGACAGCTTGGGAGCGAGTTCCAGCGGCGACTCAATGGCGACGTCATAAACCCTAGACGAGAGTATGCACGTCAAGTAATCCATCGGCCCCAACCTCGGGAAGGTGCGCGCAATCGCAATCCCTTCTTCCTCATGGTCCTCGTCATCAGACGCGCCCGGAGAAGGTGTCGCTCCTAGGAAACCGCTCTCGTACTGCAGCGAATCGGTGGAGACCTTTTCCAGCACCCGAAAAGGCTTCGCGGAAAGAGGTGTAGGAGGAGCGGGAGGGGGAGAGGAGGAGAGGACGGCGGAGCAGCAACGCCATCCACGGCGAGACCTGGTTCTGTCAGGGCGGCAGAGGACGGCGGAGCTGTAGCTCGAGCTGGAGCTGGACGGCGGCAATGATCGGTGGGCGGAGGCATGGGAGACGCGGGAGGGGTGGGCGAGGGCCACGGACAGCATGGTGGTGGGGACCGTGGAGGGAGAGAGAAGGGTTGAAACGTGATACCTCCACAGTGCGTGGAGGTGATATCATCACTCACGGGGAACAAGGTGACAGCATGAGTCACGCAGAAGCATTCAATGCTGGCGACCTTTCGTATTTATTAAATTATTTTAATATTTTAAATTAAAAATTATATTAAAATACTTAATTATAGAATTGTTTTAAAAAAAACGTTAACTTTAATTTAATTTTACGTTAATATATAATTTAATTAAAAATTATATTAAATTTTATCGTAAAATTAAAATAAGCTGAGAATCATTTTTTTAACAAAATTATATAAATTACGATGTATTATGATATAATTTTATAATATAAAATATTAAAATTATTTAATAAATATTACTGTAACTTATTGTAATATACAATAAAAATTAAAAATGTATAAAAGAACGTTTAAACAGGGAGGACCCTAATTTTACTGACAAACACACCCTCACTCAAATGACTTTTACGTAAAGTTTAATTTCATTTAATAAAAAATTTACTGAATTAATTTTACAATAAATAGAATTAAAATAAGTAAAGTTTTTTAATTTCTGGTGTTATTATAATTTAAGAGGAATCTTTGTCGTTTCAAAAATCAAGAAATAAAACTTTTAGAAAAAAATTATAAGTAAATCTTATTTATAAAATCACCGCCCACACTAACATTATTTATTGTTAACATCATTTATTGTAATATATATCCTTATAAAAAAATTATAAGTAAATCTTATTTATAAAAATAAAATAATTAAATGGCTAAAAATAAATTTCAATCGTTTATTAAAAGTCATCGTACGCATTTTTAAGATGAGCATTTATAATAACTTCACTGTAAATATTAGTATATTTCACATTAGATTCACCTAAAAAATTAAAAAAAAACAAAGAATTAAAAATAATTCTCAACTCTTCATCAATAACATCTACAACAATTTTATCACAAAGATCAATATAAACATTTTTAATTAATTTTAAATTAAAATGTTACATGAAACCCTTTGCTGCCCACTTTAGGTTTCAACCTTCATTTTGTGATACAGAGAAGGGATTCATTTGAAGTTATTTACATTCTCACGGGGAGTATTATGTTTGGGATTTCCAAGCATCCGCCGTAGGGCATTGTATTACCACTAATCAAGTGATTTTGTGGCCGAAGAGGAGAATGCAGCGATGGCGTCCTCTTCTCTGAGGTCGTTCACAATTCCGAATTCACAATCGGTTCAAACTGATGTAAAACAACACAATCCAGGGCAATATGCACAAGACACCAAAGCCGAGCTAATTCAATAGGGGAACAAGAGATACTAATATGTTTAACGGCCCGACTTACACAATATTTTACCTAAAATAAAACAGTGGACCATTATTCTGGAATCTACCTCATCATGGCTTACTTACAAAAGTGAGATAGACGAACAAAAACCCAACTGTCACGGTGAATATGAACGCATAGAAAACATATTCCGATGCATCTTCTGCACCAGCGTATAGAAAATCCCATATCAGCCGTTCAAATGGACAATAATGCAAACACGGCATATAAAAATCCTGTATGCCTAAAACGTAGTCAGTCACATCTGTATTTCCTGTCAACTATTGTCAAGGTCCTAATCACAAAAGCTAAAAAGGCAGCAATAAATAAACCATCGGATGTGAGCATTTACGTCCAAAATTTACTACATTGTCAAGGCTTTGTGACATTCAGCGGGGTTTTCAAAGCAGGAATGTCCTAGAGAAACAAACGGGAAGGAAAGGCAAAACGACTAACTTGCACTTAACTCGACATCACGAGCACGGCCACCTAGCTCTACCCCATGATTGTTGTATGGTGTTGTGCCTCCTCCAGCCCTTCCACCCCTACCTCTGGGATTATAATAACTTCTGGGGTAATATCCAGAATCATAATACGGGGCTCGTCCATTTTGGAACCTACCACCTCGACCACCCCGACCACCCCGACCATTGGCATAGCCCCTACGACCACTGCCACGGTTGTTAACCCTATGGTTCTGGTAACCCCTTCGATATACATTCTGTGTTTCTGTTGTTCCAGCATCCCGTTGAATATGATTCTCTCCGTCTACATGCAGTTTTTCCAGCTCTTGTTGGACTGAAGTGACAACTTCATGATCCAAAGCATCATCAAAACTCTGCATAACGTGATATTATAACCATCAGAGGGGAAAAAATAACATTAGATCCTAGAATATGGGGTTTCAGATGTTAACCTCTTGTGTCATTCCTTCAACAGAATTGCATTGAGTTTGATCGTCCATTTTACTTTCTGAATCATCATTCTGCAAAAGTTTTAGAAGAAACATCTTGAAGGACAATATTAACAGAAAAAAAGTGAGGATGAGAAAATAAGAGGAACTTTTACAATAAAGGCAAAAAAAACGATACTAACAAAGATGATGAATGGATAACATTAATTTAGACTGAAATAAAATTGTCAAAAGGCATGCAATATGATACAAAAGGCACCTCATGATCTCAAGAAGATAGAAAGAAGGCTTCTTATCATGAAATCAGAAGAGCTGAACACAATCTCAACTATGTACCAATGATGAATATGAAGTTTACAACCAGGCAGAAATAACAATTAGTCACCAAATTTCTATATGACAAAACAAGTAAATGGAAAAGTGCAAAGATCCTTGCACAAAGTGAAACAAAGGGAAAAGGATAAATAAGGAAGGAGACCATAAATGGAAGAGACGTGATTACTCATGTCTAATAAGAAAAATGATGTTAAACCATTGCATGTTGATCTAATGAATTCTTGTTATTGACATTATTTCATTATTTAGATAACTTATTTTGTTGTTTGATATTTTCGCATAATATTTAGTTATATTTTTCAATTTAATGGCACATGATTGTGTTAATTACACATGCAAAATATATTCCCATTAACTATATTACATGTGATAGAATTAAAAAAAAATTATCCAACCAGTAAAAATGCTTTAATCTTCAATCAATATGATGCCCATTTCTGTACTTCAAAACATTGTTGTCAATGCCTTTTTGTTGGAGTCAGTTGGGACCATTGCTTACCACGCAAATGCCTAGGCACCTTAATAACCATGGTCAATACATTGTCATTTGATATGAAGGATGAAACCTAAGTTGAATGAAGAAATCAGCAAACCATGAAAAATACAATAAATATAAAGACATCAAAATGAGAATAAACATTCAACAATAATAAACTCGAACATAGACCAGAAAATCAAGTTGAGTCTCCAACCCTACACATTTTGGGTCAGGCCGTTCCAATTTGTTTTGTTCCCAAACCTATCAAAATCCATGGCCCTGGATTAATCACTATCCAAAATACTATAAATATTTGGAAGGATAGTGATTAATACATTCTGATTCATGCCTAAACGTATTCAGTCACATCTGTAAAGGATAGTGATTAATACATTCTGATTCATGCCTAAACGTATTCAGTCACATCTGTAAAGGATAGTGATTAATAAAGAACAAACTCTGAAGGAAAATTCTAATATGAAGGAAAACAAAATAAAAGAAAAGCACAAATGATGTTGGGGGCATATCCACAATAGTAAAAAGTACAACTTTTCATTATTGTTTAAATCATTGCATTAATCATTATATTACTCTTTGGTACACTTTCAAAATTCAAAAAAAAACTGAAAAATCCTTTACTAATTATTCTATCACTCTTATGTTTTCCCTGTAAATCAAAACAAAAAATAGGTAGATGATATTTTGAGCTGGTAGAGAATCAGAATAACAACAATATAAGCAATAGTCCTACAATGTTGGGTCAACCACATGAATCCTTTTCTTCCAAATATTTATATCTATTGTCGAATCTTCAATTAGATTTACATACATTTAAATCTTTTTAAAAATTTCTAATTAAGAAATTTTGGGTCCACCACTACTTTTAATTTCTTTTGTACTAATTAATTCTCCTCTCTTAGCTAGTGCAATTTTCGGTCTTCTAAAGATATGAACAAACAAATATAATGGACTTAGATATGGTAGAGAATCAAATGATTTTTAGATTTTGATTAACAAAAATTAAATTTGTGCAATTGTTTAATTACTCATTAAAAACTAAAAAATAATTAATCCTGGTAAAAAAGTTAAGCTAGCATAATTACAATTAGTTAGAACTGATTTCTAAGATTAACCATCTAAAAATTTGAATGTCATGGATTAATTTTATGATAACATCAATGCTTATTGTCCTAGTCGAAAATAATAAATACAAAGACTTATTTGCCATAAAAATATAGCCATTATCAATCAAACTGTGACTATCATCATTTTTTCCTTTTCTTCGGTGACAGATCATCTAATGAGAATTTTATTAATGTAAATTTACGTGCAGTTCATCAAAATTTTCTCATGGATAAGAACGCCAAAGTTAAGATTAGGAGATCGACGATGACAAGTGTGAATAGATAAGTGAATGGAATCATATATAAGCAAATACTAATAAATTATAACATAGACCATGAACATAAATCAAGTGATGATGTAAATTATCACTAAACATAATTCCAACTGCCAATGTAATTACTTTTTCATGTATTTTTGGTTAATATCTAACAAATATATCCCATAAATGTTTTTTTTGAAAAGGGAAGGGTGAATCTATTAAAAAAATCTAGAAAATAAAAGAAAAAAGAGCAAGCCAATCAACCCCCTTAGGCCTCCAAAAAACTCAACTAAAACCCATATAACAATATCATCAAAAGGACCATGCAAACCCAAAAAATCTCACTATCAACAACCACCCATAATATGAATCAAATAATGTTTGAATCTCCAAAATCCACATTTGAAGAATTTCAAATATCAACTAATTGAAGAGCTATTAGATATACATGTGTGTATGCATGCACGCACGCACACACACACACACAAAAGACAAGAATCAAGGCAATAACCCAAATGAAGCAATCATTGAGTTGTGAAAAATCACAAAGAAATGTTAAAAACATGTAAATGAGGACAAAAACATTCAACACGGTAAAAATAATACATTCAAACACCAAATTTGATACAAAACATTCAACAAAGGTAAACATGGCCGTCAATATTGACAAAGTAATTTTTGTTCAAATTTGTTTTTTTCACTTAAAGATCTTGTTATTTCTCTTAAAGAAAAATTGTGAATGATACAGATGCGAAGATAAATGAAAAGAGGACAATTTTATTTGTGCAAAAAAAATAAGATGTATATCTATTTGTAAAGAAAATTGAAAATCAGGAGGAAGAACGATGTGGAGAAATGTAAAAAACCCATAATATAATAGGAAAATAAGACAAAGAAACAAAAAATATAGTAGAAGTAATAGAAAAGTAAATGAGAAGAAAATATCAAAAGAGAATAATGAAAAAAATCCACTAAGTTGGAAACATCTTAAACATTGTGTGGTAATGGATTATGATGGTTGCTGATCAAAAATGGAACCAAAAAGGTTATGTGAAATAATCTAAAAGATTATTTGTTCATGAACAGTAGATCAAATACTACCTAAACAGTAGAATATTCTCTTGGTTTTATGAAAGTGCACAAAACGTAAAGTGCAATGTACTTCCAGATTTCAGTTATCTAAAATTAGTCTTATACACTAGCTGCAAATAACTCTTCTGAAAATCATAAAGCACACAAGTGAAAATTGAAAAGCTTCAAACACAAGATAACATTCACAAACAAATGTAGAATAACATTGTGTGTCACTAACATTTAGTGAAAAAAATAGGTAGATAGGTGCCATTGAATGAGGGCAATGCAGGTACTTCGCAAAAAATATGAATTTGTTCTAAAAAGCTGAAATCGTGAAACGAAATCACAAAAAAAAACATTTAAGAATAATCAGCAAAAATAGACGGAATATCAACCTCATGCAGATGATGTTCTGTGGTGCTTTCAACAATTACTGTCGGTGCCGGCACAGAAAAATCAGATACCTGCGCCTGACTGGTTGCATACCCAACCTCAACAGCCAAGTCAACAGAAGGCTTGATCTCTGGCGTAGCTATGGCATAATCCGATGCCAAAATCTTCTTGAGGTGGTCCCTCAGCCCAACATCTAAATTAGAAAAATAAACACAAAATAATATCAGGAAAAAACAACAAACTAAAAAGAATGATGGTTAAAGAAGAATTGATCATGCTCATATAACAGTTACAACTTACAAGTATATGAAGATCCTTCGTGAACGGGCTGATCAGACTTGCTTAGCCACAATTTCGCATGCTGCACGCAATTCTGCAATGCACTTTTGTGCGATATGCTAGAATTTGGTGGGCGAGAAAGTACATGATTGCTCAAAGCAGAGATCATATCCAGATCTCTCTCCTCCAGAAGACTAGTGGTGTCATCCGTGACGGTATCGTACGTTATGCAGCACCCCCTCTCGTGCGTCCTCATCAGCATCGTCGTCTCGTACTCTCTTGAAGGCTTCACATCGAACAAGAGACCAAAGTAGAGAAGCTCGATCAAGTCCTCGACCGAGCCGTCCTTCTCTTGGCCATCCTCCTTCTCTGGGGCAGGAGGAGCTGAACGTGCGAGCGAGGCCTCCTCCTGTACGGCAATGCACAGCGGCTGGCGAAGGTGCTCATGTTCTTCGATGAGGGTGGCGACGGAGGACTTGGAGCGGAGCAACTCCTCCTGTTCCTTGTTCAAGGGCTTTCCCTCGGCAACCCTCTCTTCCATCTGGAGGATGCGGTTGTACTTCTTACGGAGCGCCCGCAGTCTCTTGCTCAAGAAGCTCAGCACTGGACCCTCACCTCCCGCCGCCGTCGTAGCCACCTCCGCCGCCGCCGCCATGTCCACCCGCTTCACCCGCCGAGAAAAGGAAAAAAAAGGGTAACCTCGCAAGAGAGAACGACAAATCTAGGGTTTTGGAGGGGAGGGAAAGGGAACCCAACGCGAAGAGAAAAATACGATGCCGAATGACCAGGTTGGAGAACGAAGGGAACGCTCCGCGGACATCTTATATGAGATGGCGGCGGATAGGTCGAACGGATCGGATTCTTCATATTTCTTAATTTTTTTTCAGGTTTTTTACAATTAAAGAGAACTTAAATCAAATCTAATCGTTCACCCATTTTACTCTTTAAAACAGAAGAAAATAATTTTTAAATAAAAATGAGAAAAAATAATTTTGATAATGTATAAAGTAAATTAAAGAATGTAAATATTGTTATAAAAATAAGAGTACTTTTAAAAATTAAGAATAAAAAAAAGTGAATGATATGTTAAGTTAAAATCTACAAAATTTTAAAACTATTTTTTTTTGTAGTTTCAATTTTAATTTTAATTCTTATACTGTATTTATAGTTAATTGAAGTTATTATTAGTTAAAATTAAAATTATATTTATTTAAAATTTTTATAAAGTAACTTTTTAAATATTATACGTGTTTACTTATATTATAATAACTTTAATTGTAAATATTATAAATTACTAAAAATTATAGATATACCTGAGAGTAACAAATAAACAACTAATTTAGAAATAAAAAGAAACAACAGATACGGAAAAAAAAAAAAAAAAAAAATTTCAGTTTTGTCCTTCAACAACGTTAGCCCCACTCGCAAAAATGTTATCTACAACTGCAACGCAATTCAACGAGTTCAACTCAAAATTCCATTTGGATTAAACTTCGTTTAATATCTCTCAGCTTTCGCCATTTGTAAATATCAGATACCATATAAAAAAAATGCAAAATGTTAGAAAAAAATCAAGTTGACAATCTTAAAATTTTCAAAGAAGATGAAAAAGCTCCAGCCCCTCCCAATCGCAAGTATTTTTTAAGTAATGGAGTTAATAATCTCAACATTTTCAAGTGCATTTATAAAAATAATCAAAGAATATTTATTAGATGGATTTTTAATTACGAGACCAACACCGGAGAAAAAACAACTGCAAAAAATGTTTGAAATAGTGAAGAAAAATTAAACAAAGGTTTAACATTTAAAAGATTGGCCTGAGTTATCAAAAGAAGAATCTGATAACGAAAACAACAGGGAAGTAGAAAATGCAGAAAAAATTTAATCTACTTCTTCTGCAACATCTACAAATCAAAAAGGCTCTTTTTATGCAACATTTACGTTATTAATGGAGGATTTATGTCACTTGTAAATTTTAGAAAATAAAAGTTTTTTTTAAAAAAATTAGATTTTCACGTATATATGTATTTAAAAAATATGAATAAATTTTAAATTTTTTAATCATTATAAACATGAATTATTTTTATCATTTTCTATTTATTAGATCAAGAAAATTCTTATCATTGATAAAAATTTTATTATGATGTATTTCTTTAAACTTTACATGTCTTACTCAACTTTTTCAGATCATCGTTAAACTTATTGTGTTAAATTATAAAAATTTTCAAATTGTTCTTTACGTGTACAAATAATTTTAAAAATTTTCTTATTTTCTAATTTTCTACTTTCTTTTCTATTTATCAAATTTTTGATCCCAAATCTTACAAGTTTTATTATTAGCAATATTCAAGTTATTTATTATCAAAAATAAATCATTATTTAGATTGAATTTCATTTGTAACATAACATGTCATTGCAACGTAAAACCAAATTAATTAACTAAAAAACCAAGTAATTAATACCGAAGAATATAAAGAGTATATTCATGATTTTATTTTAAAAAAATTGTTCTTAAAAAGATATTTTTAAAACTCCAAAAAAAACAAGAAGAAATAGACGATTTTGAAATGGGAAATTGTAAATTAATTTTAAATTTGAATAATAAAAGAAAATATCAATAAAGTTAAAACTAAAGTCAACTCAATCTCACACACTTTAATCTTGTTTTTCACTGAAGTCCTATTTGTTTTAGAAGTTCTAACTCTAGTTATTTATAAGTGCTCATATGTTATTATTATTACATAAATTTTTGGGAAAAATGATTCTGTAAGTGCCTATAAAAGTGACTTCTGTAGGTGGTCGTTGGATTAAAATTAAACGACGGAGAGAGAATGACGGGAAAAGTAGAAAGAGAGTGAAAAAAAATATTTCCGCCATTGTTACCGGCGCAAAAAACCTGTGATTCCTCTTCCCAAAGTAGCCCTTTTATTTTAACATAAAAGAAAATCGCATTTTACCTGTGATTCTTTTTCCTAATCGTCTTCCCATTGATTCTTCTTCCCCTATCGTTGAATAGAACATGAAATTAAGTATATTGATTATACTTTCATTTAACATGAAAGAATATTTATTAGAAAAAAAATGTTAAACCGACGAACTATTAATTACTAAGTATTTCGATACATGGTACAAAATAAAATATGTTTAATCTAAAATGTATGAGTTGAACAACAAATGTATGAGTTAAACGAAACCACACTTTTAATTAAAGAATCAACCATATTTTACTTTGTACTGATTTGGTTGCTGTGTAAAACACATGGTAGCCAGCTCGAAAGCCAATATACATACCCAGCTACTGGTTCCCTGGCTCCCTCTCAGATAGTAAAACTCGTTATCACTCCTCTTAGCCGGTTCAAAAGTCGGTACACACCCTCAGTTGCCGATTCACCGACTCCCTCCCAGGCGATAAAACTCCTCTTCATCCCTCACTCAACTGTTAGATCCATTTATATAGTCTCAAGTCTTTTAACATAAATATTCGAAGGATATCTAGAATTATACCCTTAAAACGCCTAAGTACTATTCTTAACTTAAAAATTGAATTTCACGTGTTTAACTTAAAAATCTTACGTGCCTTGCTAAAACACCAATCATTTATACTTAAAGTTATGATTCTTTAGTTAAAATGTCGACACTGTTCACACATGCACTTTAAAATGTACAAACTTGACTTAAAAAATAATGTGTTCATCTTAAAACGTCGGTCTTTTAATACAATCGTTCGATCTTTTAATACAAAATGCTGAATCTTTCATCAACAATGAAATTTGGTGACCCCCATACCCAGCACTGATTTGATTGCCAAGTAAACTACGCGGCTGCCGGCTTGAAAGCCTATACATGTACCCGGCTACCGATTTGCCAACTCCCTCCTGGGCGGTAAAACTCCTCATCATCTCTCACTCAATTGTTAAATCTATTTATATAGTTTCAAGTCTTTTAATATAAATATTGGAAAGATATCCAGAGTTATACCCTTAAAACGCCTATGTACTATTCTTAACTTAAAAATTGAATTTCACGTGTTTAACTTAAAAATCTCACATGTCTTGCTTAAAACACCGATCATTTATGTTTAAAGTTACGATTCTTTAGTTAAAATGTCGACACTATTCACACGTGCACTTTAAAACGTACAGACTTGACTTAAAAAATCATGTGTTCATCTTAAAACGCCGGTCTTTTAACACAAAACACCGAATCTTTCATCAACGGTGAAATTTGGTGACCCTCATACCCAGCATTGATTTGGCTGCCAGGTAAACCATGTGGTCGTCGGCTCGAAAGCCAGTACACATACCTGGCTACCGGTTCCCTAGCTTCCTCCTGGACAGTAAAACTTGTTGTCACCTCTCTTAGTCGGCTCGAAAGTCGATACATGCCCCCAGTTGCCAGTTCGCCGACTCCCTCTTTAGCAGTAAAACTCCTCATCATCATTCACTCAACTGTTAAATTCATTTATATAGTCTTAAGTCTTTTAACATAAATATTTGAAAGATATCCAAAGTTATATCCTTAAAACGCTTAAGTATTATTCTTAATTTAAAAATTGAATTTCACGTGTTTAACTTAAAAATCTCACATGCCTTACTAAAACCCCAATCATTTATGCTTAAAGTTATAATTCTTTAGTTAAAACGCCGACATTGTTCACACATGTACTTTAAAACGTACACAATTGACTTAAAAAATCATGTGTTCATCTTAAAATGCTGGTTTTTTAATACAATCGTCTAGTCTTTTAACACAAAACGCCGAATCTTTCTTTGACGATGAAATTTGGTGACCCCCATACCCAGCACTGATCTAGTTGCCAGGTAAAACACACGGCAGTTGGCTCAAAAGCTGGTACACGTACCTGGCTCCCTCCTAAGTGGTAAAACTCGTTATCACCCCTCTCAGTCGAGTCTGGGTTTCGGGTAAGCACATGGCAGCTGACCCACAAGCTAGTATACACCCCCGACTGCCAGTTCCCTGGTTCCCTCCTGTGCGGTAAAACTCGTTATCACCCTACTTAATCGAGTTTGGGTTTCGGGTAAGCATGTGGTAGTTGGCCCGTAAGCCGGTACACACCCTCAGTTGCCGGTTCATTGACTCCCTCCTGGGTAGTAAAACTCCTTATCACCCTTCACTCAACCGTTAAATCCATTTATATAGTCTTAGGTCTTTGAACATAAATATCTGAAGGATATCCAGAGTTATAACCTTAAAACGCTTAAGTACTATTCTTAACTTAAAAATTGAATTTCACATGTTTAATTTAAAAATCTCACGTGCCTTGCTAAAACATCGATCATTTATGGTTAAAGTTACGATTCTTTAATTAAAATGCTGACACTATTCACACATGCACTTTAAAACGCATACGCTTGACTTAAAAAATCACGTGTTCATCTTAAAATGCCAATCTTTTAATACAATCATCCGATCTTTTAACATAAAACGCTGAATCTTTCATCACATATAAACTTAAACTTTCACGTGATGAAAGATTGTAGGATATAACTAGAAATATTGAACTTAATGCTAAATTATTTAACACAGCAGGTAATCAAAATCTTTTTTAATTAAAAATTAATTAATTAAAAATCAAATCCACCCTAATATTTTCATTAAGGATTTTACAAATTATAAGAATATTTCACAAATAAATTGAAGATAGAATGTACACAAATCAATTAATTAAAAATATAAAATACAAAACCACACAAATGTTTTATCACTTCATCAAAAATTTAAGTCATTGATTTAAATAATTTATTAATTACTTACTCCAACATATTAAAATAATAAATTAATGCATATGTTAATTAAGCACTTAAAAAACCTTAACTACCATATTTGTAATCAATAAATGATTAATTAAAATTCAAAAGTTAATTAACGCAATAATTTAAAATATACGTACGTGAAGTTTTAAAGTTAAAGGAGAGAGAATGTACACGTCTTTTTAAGTAAAGAGAAAGCATGCGTTTTTAAATTTTACCTGTAAGAGAGAGTAATTTTTAAGTTTTTAAATTTTACTTATCGATCTCATGATCGTCGTGCCCTCTAAATTTTTATATATAAATTTTCGTTACGTAATTTACCGTACAACTTTAATATCATTTATTTCATTACTTTCATTTCTAATTATTCGTTGTTATTAAAATTAATTTTACAATAAATAAAGTTAAAAATAAATACAACCTAGAGTCATAGACAACTTGAATGTATTAGATTCCCTTCGTTCACACCACCCATGTCATTCTTTGACATAACTTCTTGTTCTTCCTCTGTGTAACCTAATATAATCACTTTGAATTAAATTAAATTTTATTGATATTTATAAAAATTAAATTTATTTTAATTTAATTTTTATAAATTTTATAGATGTAAATAATATTTAAAAATTAAATATTTAATTAAATACGATTCGTTAAACTGTGTCGTCTCACTGATCAGTATGATAAAATCAAATTTACCAATTAGGGAGGTCTAATTGACATTTACGAACCCTCTCGTAAAATCGAATTTTCATCCGAAAAAAAACGTAAAATCGAACATTTGCACGACGACGCTAGTAAAAGTGTAAAACACCTCGAACGCCATCGATCAAAGCTTTCGTTGTTTCGGCAGCGCTTTGTGCGGCTTCTTCTACTCTCTCCCTCCTCCCGCTTCTTCCCTTCCACGTCTGCCGCTTCTCCGCCGCCATGGACGGCGGCAACTCGCTTGCGTCGATCGGCCCCGACGCGACAAAGCGCAAGGTCTGCTACTTTTACGACCCTGAGGTGGGAAACTACTACTACGGGCAGGGGCACCCGATGAAGCCGCACCGGATCCGGATGACCCACGCCCTCCTCAACCACTACGGGGTCCTTCACAACATGCAGGTGCTGAAGCCTTTCCCCGCCAGGGAGCGCGACCTGTGCCGCTTCCACGCCGACGACTACATCTCCTTCCTCAGAACCATCACCCCTGAGACCCAGCAGGACCAGATAAGGGCTCTCAAGAGGTTTAACGTTGGGGAGGACTGCCCCGTGTTCGACGGCCTGTACTCTTTCTGCCAGACCTACGCCGGCGGGTCCGTCGGAGGCGCCATAAAGCTGAACCATGGGCAGTGTGATATCGCCATCAACTGGGCGGGGGGGTTGCATCATGCGAAGAAGTGCGAGGCCTCGGGTTTCTGCTACGTTAATGACATCGTTCTCGCCATCCTCGAGCTCCTAAAGCAACACGAGGTATGATTTTTTTCCTTCTCTTTGTCTTTTCTCCTTTTTATTTTGGGATCAGACGCGTTCTTGATGCAACGGATTCATAATAAACTTGCCTTGTCCATCTTAACGATCAATTTTCACTATTATTTATCGAAGCCTCAAAGGAAATTCTGTGTTCGATAATAAATTTGATTGCATAATTTAATCGAGGAATATTAGCCAATATCTAAAACTAATCAAAAATTATTACATGACGTGAAAGTAATGCTACATGGTGGACTGATTAAATAGGAATTTGCAATGTGGTAGTGTAGGCATTTAAGTGAGAACATAAGTATGCTGTATATAAGAGCATAAGTGATTTCACTTTTACATAGTGAGCGAACGTAAATGATAGTTAATGATATAAATTTCCATGTGGAAGTCTTAAAATCTTATTTATCTAGTGTCAATTTGCATACAAGTATTTTTCACTCGTGAATAAGCCAGCAAACCTAATCCTTGGTGAGAGCTTGAGATCAACAAAACTAAAGAAGGGAAAGGGTTCCAGTTATTCTAACCAATTTTCGAAGCATTGGGTTTACCTTTTTGGTGGGCCTTAAGTGAATTGATAAACTTGATAGTGCAATAGCTTGGGCAAATAGAGATTTTTTTGTTTGGTTTTGTGACTGTTTTTTTTTGTCAGAATTCCCAAGCTAGATGTCACATACACACACATTCTATTCCTTTCCTTGTTCTGCCTTTCAATTGTGGTGAAACCACAAATTTTGTATATTAGAACCACTTTCCAAATGAGCGTGTTAAATTGAAATAAGACATGCTTTTTAAGGAGAGTCCATCAGGTGATGCCTTGGCACCAAGGCATGAATTGCCATAAGTTGCTTAACTCACCATATCTTAATTGATTAGATTTTTTTTTGGGCATAGTTAATTAAATATATGTTTTTTAATTTTGTTAGATATTTTTCCTTGCAAAAAAACATAAATACATTTTTTTGATGGAATTCTACTAAAATATACATAATTATTGAAATACATTATTATATATATTAATGACAAATACATATTGATATTATTGTATGATTTAAACCTTATATTTTGATGTTATCTAGAAAATAATAGAGATAAAACTATACATTATTATTAGTATTATAATATATAAATATATATAATTACTCTGAAAAAATAACAATAAAATAGTTTAACGGGCACTTAGGCGCTATGTAGGTGTTCAAGTGCTTTGGCCCTTGGGTACCTTTAAAAGTAAAAAATAAAGAATATTATAAATGGGAGGATTTTGATTTTGTTACCTTTATGTATGGAAAATAGATAATAGCCATGTCAAATTCATGAATGAAGACAAATGGATATTATTTTACTTGTTCTCTTTCCCAATTACAATTGCAATAGAGCAATAGGAGCAGGTTACACAGAAAGTAATCAAGGTGTGATTCATTGCATATCTTCAATTGGCCTATTCAGCTCTAGGTTATAATTTGGTATCGTGGCAGCCATTATCTGGGCAAATCATGTGTCTAGGTCATGGAAGTGCCATGTTCATATGTAGCTGATCTATTCTTTCTATTTAGCCACACTATGAGATTCCAGTAAGCTACCATGGTACTTCAGTGTTGCAAGAAATTTGATTGCCCTCTTCTAGATCCAATCAAACATCTATATCCACTACAGGCATGGTCACACATTTTCTTCCATATGGCTGCATTCCGCATACAACTTAATTATTTCTATGTTCTTGGAAAACCAAAGTGCTGATTTTTTTTTAAATCTTTTGCTGTTGAACTGCATCAAAGACTGCATGATCATTCCATATATACTACTGGTAAAAATTTCGTTCCTTATTGATTGCTTTTTTAAATAGTCAGTACATATTCTTAAGTACACTGTTAATAGAGACTCTTAAAAAGAAGAAGCATTATATCACTGAACTTTGATTTCCAAGTACATTCCATAGAAAATAATATATTATTTTGCATAAGCTTCTGACATGTTTTTAATCCATCAATTTATAGAATTGTGGGAACCATCTACACCCTGAAAATCCCTCAATATGTCAAAATCTTTTGACATGTATTTAATGGTACCAACACTTGTGAAACTGTTCCCTTCGTTTATTGATTTTCTTTTATACATGCATTTTGGGCAGCGTGTTTTATATGTGGACATCGATATTCACCATGGGGATGGTGTGGAGGAGGCCTTCTACACAACTGACAGAGTAATGACTGTTTCATTTCACAAATTCGGTGATTATTTTCCAGGCACAGGAGATATAAGGGACATTGGCTATGGGAAAGGAAAATACTACTCTCTAAATGTTCCTCTGGACGATGGGATTGATGATGAGAGTTATCAGCGTCTATTCAAACCTATCATAGGAAAGGTGATGGAAGTGTTCCGACCTGGGGCAGTGGTCCTTCAATGTGGTGCTGATTCCTTATCCGGTGATCGATTAGGTTGCTTCAATCTTTCAATAAAAGGCCACGGTGAATGTGTACGGTTCATGAGATCATTCAATGTTCCATTGTTGATGTTAGGGGGTGGTGGATATACCATTCGAAATGTTGCTCGTTGTTGGTGCTACGAGGTAAAACTATTACAACTGTTCTTTACTATAAAATGTGGATACATGTTACCTAATAATTTTTAAATGTGCATAATATTTTTTGTTCAGCTTTGTTTCTTGATTCATTGCTTTCCTGAGGTTCTGTTTAATCTTAAGGCATTCATCATTTGTATTTTTTTATTTGTCAAAAAATGTGGTAACATAATCTAAACATTAAGCTGAAAACGTCCATTTACACGATCAACATTATGGAAGTAATATTTTTGTTGTTTTCAACTTTTGGAATCTTGAAGTGATGTTGCTAAAACAAATATATTAAAAATTCTCATATCTATCATCATTAGGATGTTTTATCTTGATGCTTTTTAATTTTAAAGTGTTATTATTTATGTTAAAAAAACCAATCATGATTCAAGGAAGTGTTCCAACTCCCCAGGCCACCCCTACCACTTGTTGCACCTCTTTCCATAGAAGATAGAAGAGTGAATTTGCATATTACAATTATTGATGAGGTGGAATTACATTTAAAGGAATGTTAGGATGACAATCTGGATAGAACAGGTTTTTCTTTCTGAATAATGGATTGCAATTATGTAGGGTATGGAGGTGGGGGGTTGGTTAGGGTGACCATTGTAAGGATTTTGAGGTTGATTGTGGCTTGATAGGAGGCTCACCAACTATCCGTGGGGTTCCAAAAGATGACAATGATTTATATTCACCAGTGAACCTTTTTGGTTTGTTCTTAATGAAAGTGCTTGCAATGGTCCCACCCTTCAAAAGGTTGCGATAATGGGAGCTTTGAAGAAGATGTATGGTTAGTGCCTTTTGCTAATTTAGTGCCTTTTGCTAATTCAGTGCCATCTGAGTGGGGGATGCTATGCACCAGAACGACATTGACATCATAGGTTGCACGCATGCCATTGGTGTGTGATTGAAAGGGTCAAGTGGGTAATTTCAGAAGAAAGTGTCACAACTTGAAAATAGGGATGGGGGAGTTCATCTCATCAATGAAGCTGTTTTCTCAGAATATTTGGGGGCTCAATGATGGGGACAAACAACATTACGTGGGGGAGATGGTGAGATCTACAGGGATCAAGAAACGAAACTGGTTCTGTGAGAGTAACAGGCATATCGGAGGTTGAGACTTGGACAAGATTTTGTTAAGGCATCTGCTGGTGTTTTCATGGTGTATAATGATTGCTTTTAATAATGGGAAACTCAAAGTCATTGATAGGGTGGATAACAAGTTTTCCCTTTCCATTTTCCCTTTGGATTTAGAGGAAGAATGAACAATGGGGTTGCATGATGGTTTATGGGCTGCTGGATATGGTAGCTAGCAAGAACTGTCTTCAAGAATTGATACCATCCAGAACTCTTGGAATCATCCTCATTTAAATATGGGAGATTTCAATATAATCAGGAAACTTGGGGAGAAATCTAGTGGTGGGCCATTCTTGGTGTTGATGCAGGTCTTTTCTAGTTGGATCAAAGTGAATGAATTGCATGATCTCCCCATTGAGAATCAAAGATATACCTGAAGCAACTTCCCAAGTAAGGAAACTTTAAGCAGGATTGATTTGGTTGTTATTGATGTCAGGTAGGAATCTACATATCCTGGGCTTGCTTATTGGACAATTATCTAATGTAGGCTACTGTATCAACATGGGGCAACATGGATGAGCTCACTGTTTGACTATTGCAATGACATAAGGGTAGGTGAGTCCATTAGCCTTGAGGTTGCAAGGTGGCCTGATTGATGATGCGAACTCATGAGGAACAAATTCATGAGTGAGAGATATAAGGTGGTTTGCCCATAGCATTACAAAAATGAGAGATTAAGCTTAGAACATGTATTATTCGTGAACGGATTTTACAACATGTATTATTGTGTTAATGTAGTGTATTAACCTTATTTTATGATTGGCTGGGCTTCATGTGAATAGATTTACATATTTATCCATCACTTTTTTTTGGAAAGATCGATTGTTCTGGTGAAGAATATTCTTTGTTTTCCCTTGCAATTGAATAATCAGGCTGGTATTGCTATTCAATTTTATCGATGTACTATTAATTTTAAGTACAAGGCTATTATTCCTGCTACCAATGGCTATCTACATTTCTTAAATTGCACAGACAGGGGTTGCATTAGGAGTGGAAGTTGATGATAAGATTCCTGAAAATGAATATTACGAGTATTTTGGACCTGACTACACTCTTCATGTTGCACCAAGTAACATGGAGAATAAGAATTCATGTCGGATGTTGGAGGACATACGAGGAAAGCTTCTTGATAATATCTCAAAGCTACGCCATGCACCAAGTGTTCCATTTCAAGAAAGACCACCTGATCTTGATCTTCCTGAGGTATTATTGTTTGACAATGCTGGTTTAATATATTTCTTCTTAAGCCACATTTTCTGTTCTTTCATAATCATGCACATTTCTTCTGTCAGTGAAACATATTCTTCACATGGAACATACTCTTATTTTGTTGATTTTTGTTCACTAGTAATAAGCCAATAACTGAAATTCATTTAAATGGCAAAAGATGGAGACCTGCTCAAATCTGTAGGCAGACTAAAAGAAAACAAAACAGAAGAAGAGAAAAATGAACCAAATACAATACTTTAGTTAGATGAGGACAGTGGTATTTGTAACTTTCTCTAAGGTTTGAACACCAGAGAACATAAAAATCCTACCACTATCTAAAACAAAAAAGTGGAAAATGGATTTCCAAAGGAGAAATTCAAGAGATAATAGAAAGCACATCTCACAAAAAACTTGCAAAACATGGATATATGAGGAGATGGTTTAGGGTATAAACAACATTATCCACTGTTGTTTAGGCTCTAAACCATCTCCTCATATATCTCCATCCTTTCTCCTTGATGGCTGTTGTGGTTGTGGTGGCTTCTATAACTTTGATAGTTCTATTGACTGTGGTGACTGGCCATCATGGTGACTTTGATAACTCAGAGGACAAGTCATCTAACCTTTCACTAACTTGCTAATCACACTCATTTTTTCTGTTTAGAGTGCAGAATTAAAGGGAGATTAACATATTAAGCCTGAAAACACAAAACAACATGTACATCATTATATAATAATTAATGACATGCATTTCATTCAAAAATAAAAATAAATCTAAAATTCAAAGAAAATCCATTTGAAATTTACAAGAATATGCATCTGATCAAGGAAACCTTAGATCTAACATAACATGATGCAAATCTACCACATTTCTTCTATAAATACATATAAAAACAGAAATTAAGAAAAAATAGAAACATCCTGTAAATTAATGGAAAATGAAAGAAATTATGTCACATGATAAAAATTTGATATAAGCTAAAAGGGAAAGATTTAACATTTAGAATATGTAAGGAATTTCACCTAAGACTTCAATATTTCTGAAAGTCCAGATAAAGATCCAAAAATGTTTAAGATTGTAACAAAAATGCCTAACCTAAATAACCTTTGATTTAACATATCTTGGGTTAAATCCATAAAATCTTGGCTGTAAACATCTGACAAATGAAAATTACATAAATTTTTTTATAACTTTAAAACAAATCAAAATCGTTTTAGATTTAAGGTTAATAGACAAATATCCAACCTTGGAGAAGTGGAAAATGTTTAAAATCGTAACTTTTTGTAACAATGGAAATCCCAAGAAGATTTAAGTAGATCCGGTGTTAAAAGGATTGGTGAAGCTTTGATTGATGGTAAACTGAAATTTCCAGCAACAGATAAGCTCTAGGACATGTTTTGGTTTGGTTTCTCTAGTGTCTCTTTCGTATCATGTGAAATATTGGTGGTTTCAGTCCATATGCCAAAAAAAAAACATTTTTAAATCCAACAGGTTGTACTGATCTGATTGAAATTGCCATCGATATGGGACCAATACCAGTAACAAGGCTGTTTATGATGTCAGTAGATCCAAATACCGATCATCCATAATGATGAAATATCACCAATAAAATTTGATACAGAAAACAATGGTTTATACTGTCATTTTCAAGTACAATGTTTCACATTTTTCAAATTTTTATTGTGGTTGAAATTCACCTTTTTATATTATTTATGCATTTGTGAATTTTTAGTTCATTTTGACACTCCAATCTTCAAATTTTTTTTTTTTATAAATTATTGTTGCTCTATTTCGAGGAACTTCTCATTTTTGCTATAGCTTACCTAAGCACATTTTATTGTTGATTTATTTCTTGATGATTTGTTGTTATTTATTAATAAGGTTTTATCAGTGTATTTATACCAGAAAACATATTAGTTAAAAGCTGATTTTATCCAGATTTAACAGCCTAGGTGCCCAAGGTGTATCAATCCATTGCCATGATGCCCGAATAAGTTTTTTCATAGGCAACTTGATTAAAATTTCTCTTTGAACATCCTTTAAAAGGATATGCTACATAACTTACTAGAAGTTTGAACATGCCATTTGAGATTGCGGTTCATTTGAGAAAAACTTAACTAGCAATGTTTCTCATGGTTCATTTTTCATGGTTTCAACAAACATACACTGACACAGAATTGGATTGAAAGAAAATTAACAGCACTGTGTATATAAACATGTTTTAATATCAGGCAGATGAAGATCAAATGAATGCTGATGAAAGATGGGATCCTGACTCTGATACAGCGATGGATGATGTGAAGGAAGCAGATGAAAGGCATACTCAAGTTCTTGTATATTGAGGTCTTAATGTGATATTCAAATGAATTCTTTTTGATAACTTTTCACTATCATTTTGCAGAAAGCCTACTCTTATTGGTGGTCTACTTAACAACCAAACTGTGAAGATCAAAAAAGAGATCAATGAAGTTGATACCAAAGATCAGGTATTTACTCATTGTGACATCTTTTAGGCTTCCACTTGATTTTTGCTGTGCTTTTAATATTATTTTTATGTTTGATATGTATATGAGTGTATGAGTATGACATCTAACATCAGTGCATTACCAGTTATTAAATACAATCTATGCTACCATTGAAATTGAACAATATCTCCTGCTAGCAAAGGACCCGTGCTTTGCAATTTGCATGGGCTGCATCTATATTTTCATATATAATTTCAGATGAAATATTATCAAAATAGAATATGTGTTAAGAGGTAATATGGGAATCAGAATAATTCATTTTTCTTCATTAATAATCATATATAATATAGTTTTCAGAAATTCAAAAAGAAATACAGAGAAAGGAATATATTTTGGAAAGTGGATTTTGAATACTATTTCTACTTAAAAACTCCTTTAGTACACTAACAACAACCAATGCTTTAGTCTTATTATGTGGGGTTGACCTCTTATATCCTTTCTTTCCATCCTATTAATTATTAAATGTTTCATTAAATTTTGTAATTTGTAATCTTTTTTACTATTTCTAACCAATGGATTTTGTCCCCTACCTCTTTTAGTTTCTCTTAACTTAATTGATTCTCCTATCCCTATAGGTACATTTATAAACCTTTCATGGATTTGAACAAACCATTTAAGACTAATTTATTGTATTTTATCCTCAATCCATGCAACTCTTACTTTATTTTATCTTATATACTGTCACCAATTACAAGTTATTAAGGTGCACAGATGGTAGCCTTGATGCCTTGGTACCTAGGTGGGCATTTAATATATTTTTTATTTTAAAATATTTATATGTATAGTTATATGTATATATTTATATATAAATATGATTAAAAATATATAAATAAATAGTATAAATAAAAAATATGTAAACAATAAACAAAACAATATGATGTTTAAAAGTCACAATTTATAAATTAACTTATGATAAAAATTGATGCATGAGAGTTTTGATAATGATGTTTCAACTTTAACTCCAGTTTTACATAAACTCTTACATATTATCATTACTGCATAAATTTTTATGCAAAATTTTTTATTTCAAAATTTACTGTAGAGCTTAATTTTGTTTGATAACGGGACTTAACTTCCAATTCTCTTTAGTGTTTAAAACTAAAACACCTTATTATCAAATACACCTAAAGTAAGATATACAAAGTCTAAATGATGCTAAAATAAATAAAAAGATATTTGTGAGAAAATTGTTGGAGTCTCGGAATAAATGGATTCTTATATGGATCCAAGTAATGTTATGTTGTAAGTGGGTTTAGTCCACATTGCTTATGATGTATTCATTGTTTCTATGCAGCCTTTATATATAGATGTGTAGTTGCTTATAAATGAATATAATCCAACTTCCACCTATTTCTCTTGTATTTTAACAATTGTAATATGGTATTAGAGCATTGAATTTTAAGAGTTTGTTAAGAATGAGAGATTTAAGTAGAGGAGAAGGAAATCCTGATCACACCCTCCTCACAATCACCATTGTCTCCATCATTGACTTTACCACCCACCCTCTATCGCCAACCTTTGTTTCCCTTCCCCATATTTTTTTCCTCACCTTTCTCCCCTTTCCTTCCCATGAGCTTTATAGCAGGGGAAAGCAATGGGAGTGTTCATGATCATTTGCAGGAGCAACAAGAGTGAGTGGAGTGCAAAGCAACTCTTTGGTGATCTTGAGGTTGCCACCACTTCCACTTATGAGTTACAGAGGAAGCTTGTCAGTCCCACCCTTCTGGTCAATTATTTTGATGTGGTTCAATTTGTTCTCCCTCACCTTTCCCACCCCTACCATCAGTAAGAAGTTTGCCTTTGACCTCCTTTATTTTGCTTGCCTCACTCCTTGAGACATCATCATCCTCATTGACATTTGCATTGTTCTTGAGTTCCTTGATCTTTTGAACTTGCCGTTACTGCTACTTCCTCCCTGCAACCCTTCCTACTTGCCCCTAAAAGTGTTACCATTGCTTGCACCTATTATGGTTGCAAATAGATGGTGGTTATTGGAGTAGGGGAAGGAAAAATGAAGAAAAAAGGTAAAGAAAAAAAGGAAAAAAAGAATGTAGGAGAGCGGTGAGAGGGAGCAAAGTAAAAGTATGTGGGGGCACTTGAGTTTGAAAAAAATAAAACAAAGAAAAGAAAAAAAAAGGAGAAAAGATGAGAGAGAGTGAAAAAGAAAAATGAAAAAGTGGTGGAAGTACAAAAAGGAAAACAAGAAAAAACAAGATAGAAAAATGGTTAATGCTCTATTATCAATCTCTAACTAATTAATTGTATGTTTCTTATGTATCAATATTGTAGTGGTGCTACTCAAAGTTGAGTATTTTCCACAAGATTTGGAGTTTATGGAATACCTCAAGTTAACAATCCTTATTGTATTTGGAGTTTGTGGAATACCTAAGTTAACAATTCACACTACATTTGGGGTTTGTGGAATATCTCAAGTTAATAATCTATATTAAATCTCCATTATTGAATGATTGATGATAATTGTATTAGTATTTGTAAAAGTGTGTTTATATAAATCTCCTATTATATTTACTTACGCAATATTGTTATTACTTTTAGTTGTGTCTATTATGCATCTCTTTATCTATATTGTTATAATTTGTTTACATATGAGTTTATTGCAAGTTAGATGTCCAACTCGAGGGGGAGTGTTAAAGTCTAGGAATAAATGGATTTTTATATAGATCTATGAAATATTATGTTTTGAGTGTAGTCTAACATTGTTTACGATGTGTTTGTTGTTTCTACGTAGTCTTTATACATAGAGGCCTTGTCACTTATGAATGAATATAATCCAACTTCCACCTATTTCTCTTGTGTTTCTATAGTTTCAACAAAAACATTTAAAAAATACCTTACATGGTATTAGATTTTTTTTGGATTTCTAATTGGATTTTTTTTTAGAATCCTATTGAAGTCCTATAAGGTTCTATCAAGTCCTATAAGGTGTTGTCTTCCTAAAGCTCCCTCAACTTAGTTGAATGATGAATAACTTGGGGAGGCCGATGTGAGTTATTGGACTTCCCCCTATTCTGACTAGTGTTGGTCCTTGGTAGTGAATCTTGTAGCTTCTTGCTCTGTGATTGCAGTGGACCACCTATTGTTGACCCCATGGAGCTGAAAGTAGAGTGAGTAGTTTTTGAAAATGGTTCTCTTTTGAGTGAAGTTCCTTGGTTGATTTTATTTATAATTGGCAACTAATCCAAAAGATTATTTCAATTATTAGTGTAATCTTAGCTTAATCAACTATCATAACATTCTTCCCCCTTAAGATAGATTTCACCCTCAATGGCCGGAAACATCTTTGATGAGCAGAATCCCTCATTTTCTGTCCACCACTCTGTGCATCCATTGTGGAATCATGTTTCATGTCGTAATAATCCAAGAATGACATTGAAGTCAAAAAAAGGATAAAAAGTATTTGTTGTGTGCTTGTTTAATTCTCTAAAATCTACACTGAAGTGCCATGCACTGTTTTTCTTCCTCACTAACATCAGAGAAGAGAATGGACTTATGGGAAGCCGGATACATTCAGCATCCAAGAAGGCCTTTACTTGGCACTCAATTTCATTTTTTCCGAAAAGGCATGCTTGTAAGAGTGAACAAAAATGTCTCTCCTTTCATTATTCAATAGGATTTGATGATCACCTGCCCTCACCGGGAGAAGTGAGGTCTTGCAGGCAAGACTTAGGCCCTATTCGGTAACCTGGTGCTGAATTCCAAGTACTATGTAGTTCTGATTCTCAATAGCAATTTATTACACAAAAATTCTTTACAGTAATTTTTTTTTTAAAAAAGTTAAAATGCAAATGTGTGATTATTTTTTGCTCTTGTGAAAATGTATGTGATTTTTTATGACATTGTAAAAGGATTTTGACATCGTAAAAAATGTTTTCATTGTAATAAAGAAACGTACAATTTTTTGTAATATTGTAATTGTTTTATTGTAAAAAATGATAAAATGTTCTTAAAAAAATTTAAGATATTATAAAAAATATTGTTAATGTTAGTAACAAGCCTTGGGATCAATGAAATTCTGCATGTTCCCACTAGCTATCATTGTCAAAGCTTTTTTCCATTTATGGTGGCCCATATTTGCATTCTGTTTGGTCCTATGGCTCCTACAATTGCATGCATTGGGATGACAGGATCTTTAGAGCTAATGTTGGTTGCTATTCTTCCTTTTCCCAACAGCAGTCACGCTTCCCTTACCTTTCTCCTATTGTAAGGGTTCCATTAGATAAGTTAGAAAGGGAGATCATTTTTGGAGTTGAATCTTCTGCTTAGTGTTTTGTGGTATGATCTAAAAGTTTGGTAGAGTTCTATACAAGTTATTGTTGCATTAGTTGGAGGCTATGTTTGCCCATTTGAGTTCTTTGTTTTCTTTTGTCGTGAAAATTAAGAGAGGTTGTGTGGCTAGGTTTACTGATGATGTGGTTGTTGCTTGGCTGAGTTTCCATTGAGGCCTCTCCCATGAAGCAAAATTTTTGGGAATTGGGAAGTCTTTAAACATGCCCACGTTGCATTGGTAGAGGTCGTTATGCTTGTAAAGGTTCTTGAGGGATTTTTGTTTTATTTGTATCTTTTGTGCCTTGCATTGCTTGTTCACTACTTTATCCCTAGGTAATCAATATTTCCCTTAGTATTAGAACGAGTATGTTCATATGTCAAGGATGATTAGGTTGTGTTGGGTCTACTAAGGGTTGTTTGAATGGATCGGTTGAGCTATGCCAATGCCCCAGATGAGTTTCATTTACCAAATAGAGGTTGGGCTATGTTAAAGCCATTTGTGTTTCGTACAAGCTAGATAGGTCAAGCCATATTGAAGCCATATTTGGGTTCTTTGACGTACATAGGTTGAGCTTCGTCAAGGGGGCTGTATGCATTGTGTGTTTGGGAATAAAGTAGGTCGAGAAATATCATCCAAGGAATTCATCTTTGGTACCCGTAGTAGGAAACATCTATTGTTAAGTTGTATTAACTTAGTGACCAATAATAATGGTATTTTAACAATACAACAACAACAATAATAATCTGAGTTGTTGTTTGATGATAGTATTTTAACTACAAAATGCACAACTAAATAAGTCTTGTCAGCATTCCTATCAATGTTTGGTATGTTTCCTATTTTATACAAAGTGAAGATTGAAATAAAATCAATGTTGCAAACCTTGCAACCTAATCCTGGGTGAAACGGTTCTTTCTTTATGAAAGGAATGTGATATGTAGCCTTATATGAGTGCAAAACTATCAAAAGTGTGGGATGATAATCCTTTGTAGTGTGATGATGGTCTTTATTTATGTTAAGCTTTGTACTAAAGTTTTTTACTTGTATGTCATTAAAAAATTTGATAATTACTTTTGTGTCATCCAAAAATTCATATTTACTTGCATGTCATTAAAAATTTATAATCCCATCTAAAATATCGTTGTGGTTATTATAAGGGATAATGGCAGACACATCAAGTTAATACAGAGATTTTATTAATGTATACAAGTAAATACGAATTTTGAATGACACACAGGTAATTACTAATTTTTTTATGGCATGCGAGTGAAATGTCCTTTCTTTTATTACTATTATGTTTTGGTCTGTGTATCATGAAGTATATGGAATATTGTAACTCAGCGAGGCTCACCTTACAAGACTAATACTTTTCAGTGGTGGATGAATTTGCATTACATTTAGTTGTATCAATTTTGCAAGTAGATTATGTTTCTTATTTACATGGACACTCTTCTACATCTGGCCACCGACATCTGGTGGAGGCAGTTATTGCTCTTCTGCACTTCAGCAGTAAATTTACAGCTCATCAGATGTCAGATCTGTTGGGCTTCCCTAGCATCTAATTCTGTGTAGTTAATCCCATAAGTAGTAGTTGTGGAATTTGTTACTGTTATTGCCCCAAGTGAGGGATCGGTGCCTTGCAGTAGCAGAAAATGTCCTCCTCCTTCATTGCTGTCGACAGATCTATAGGCCAGCTGTTGATCTCATTTAACTGGGTCCAGCCTTCATCCTTTATCAATCCAGTAAAGAAACATGGATAGAGAGCTCCTTGATGATTGGATTGTCCTCTTTTATCCCCATAGAGCTGCATTAAGGCACATTATTGTTAATGAACTATTTTGAATTTATAACAAAGAATTGCAATTGTTATTTTTACAATAAATTTATATTCATGTTTTCTTATCTTTTTTCCTGCCAAAGAAACTTTGAATGTAGCTTTTCTTTCTTTTTTCTGAGAATGATGAATCTGCTAGGGTTTAGGGTTTAATCTTTTTCCTTCTTTTCCCTAATCTGTTCCATCAGGACGTTAAAGTAGCCCCAGAACATATGAAAGTAGAAGATGCTACAAGCTCAAAGGTAAGAAATCATACTTGCTGGTGTATAGTTGCATGTACCAAACAACATAATTTGAGTCACGTGTTGATCTTGTCCAGGTTCCAGATATCATCTCCATGCCCCTTGAACTAAAACCAGTGAAGATTGAACCAGAAAACTCTTGCAAATTTTCTGACCAGCAATCTTCCTTGCCATACCCAAAAACATGACTGCATCATCAGATTTGCTGCTTGGGTCTTTCCCTGAAACCTTATTTGCAAATTAACTTGCTTTCTTTGTCAAATGGATACGGCCAATGCAACCTTTTGTTGTAGTGGATTAGAATTATATTAACATATTCGAGATTGAGCTGTATGGAACTATATACGTAGGTGTGTGTATATACAGACACAAAACCATGAAAGCTTTAGTGTATTGTTGATTAGGGTAGTCATGTATCCATTCATGAACTGCAAATAATAGAGTAACCTTATTTTTGATATTTTTTTATTTTCTGTTTAATTTCTAATACCTTTTGTTTCGTAAGTTTTTTGTGTACTTTTTAAAATTTTCTTTCTAATAATTTCTGAAGGTATAAATAGGCCTTTAAAGATGTCTACAATCTTTAGCTAAAAACATGGAAAATTAAAATGAATGAATCGAAATGCACTTATTGTGAAGAATTTTTTGAAAATTAGTGAGCATTTTCAGAACTTTTGCAAAAATGGAATTACGTTAAAAATAGTAAAAGGTCATGAAATTTTCCAATTTCATGATAGTTTCATGTAATACAAGTTCATTTGCACAATATATGTCATTTACAGTAAATTTTTTAAAATTTTCATAAATATGTTAAAAATGTAGAAAATAAAAGCTATGTCTTCTGCAAATTTTATGTTGAATTCCATTCGATTCAAGTCATTACACGATATATGTGCCATTTAAATTAAACTTCTTAAAATTCCAAAAGTATGTTATAAATGGAAGAGAGCAAAAGCTCTTAGAGTTCCAAAAATTAAAAGGTAGAGTCATTAAATACAAGTTTATTCACACAATATCTGTGTCATGTAAACTAAATTTCGTTAAAGTTTCAAACATGATTTGGAAATACCCTTATATGTAAAATTTTTATATTAGATCCACGTAATAACAGATTAGTCATGCAAAATCTATGTCATTTAATTCTTAGTTAATTAAAATTTCTGAAAATGGCTAAAAATTATAAAAAAATTTGAAAAAGAATTCCTTAATTTCCTTACCATGAAAATCTTAGATCTAAGAATACAAACCCTTGATATTGCACACACAAGTGGAAATACAAACAATATATGGTAGCTTTCCTTTAAGATTTGTTTGTTTATTCAACTACAATTCTAGTTTTAACTTTAATAATAGTAGAGAGCTAGAGTTATAATATATTTACAAATGATGTTAAAGTTGTATAGTAAATTGAGGTAAAAATTTATATATAAAAATTTGTATGATAATGATAATGTATAGAATTTTGTACAAAGATGAAATTGAAGTTAGTTAAACAAATAAGACTAAAATTTGATTAAGAATAATAATATCTTATAGATACATGCAACATGATACAGAAAGTCTTACATGTAAAAATAGAATATATGATAAATGTTTTTACTCAACATCAATTAATTTTAAAATAAAATATTTGGTGTGTGCATTCATCTGAAAATTATTTGTAGGTTTTATATAAATCATGAACAAGGAAGAGTGTGAAATGTTTTAAATCGATTATGTTAATATATGATATTTTTTCACTTATTATTTTGAAATGTAATATATTTTACATATGCAATCTACTTTAAAATTTGAAAAACTTATTATAGATAATTTAAAAAACAAAAACTATTGAATATGCAAATAGACACAATATTTATACCATGAAATGAACATAGAAGAGATTGACACAAAACTAATCCTAACATACTTCATGATCTCTGCAACTTTTAAATCGTAATCTAATTAGCTATTACAATAACTAACAAATCAAAACATTTGACATAATAATCATGGCTTATGATTTTGGAATCAAATAAAGATGTTAATTAGATTGTATTCAATTAGGTTGAATGGTTTAATACGGTCAAATCATGTCATTAACTAGTATAATATAGTTTGATAGGTTATACTTAGATTGATTTTTTACGTTTTTGTGTGTATGATACAAAAATGATTTTATAATTTTTTAAAAATTTATATTTATTTTAATATATATATATATATTAAGTTGTATATATCATATAGCTTGAGAATTTTAATTTGTTAACAAGTAATGCATGATTAAAAGTATAAATCTTACCTTTAATTTTTATTTAGTATTTATAAATTATATTTTTATAAATCAAAGAGGATTTTTTCGGATAGTATTACTTAAATAAGTCTTAAGTCTTAAGTCTTAACAATAAAGACTAATTTTTGAATTTCTTGAATCAAAGAGGGTTAAGACGTAGATTTTTCAAATCAAGATTCAGTTGTGGATTTCTTGAATTTAATGAAGATTAAGAAATGATTTGTATCTTTAAAAGTATAAAAAATAATAAAAAATTATTTTTTACTATTTATTTTACTTTTCACATACACGAAACTATTTTATTTCAAAGATTAAAGGTACGTTTGTTTAAGCGTGGAAGTAGATAAAGTAATGTACATATTTCTTTTAAAACATACGATTTTTTAATATAAAATATTAAAATTATTTGATAAATATAATTATAAAATATTATAATATATAATAAAAAAATAAAATATATAATAATTATATCGTAAATAAATGAAACCTAAAATATAAATTCTCAGAAAGATAGAGGCATAGAGCAGCAGCGCCACCTGCATGAGCCGCCGGCGTTCCTCAACCTTTTCCCTCCACTGCTCACCTTCCATCAACCTTCCCGCCCTCTCCTCCACCGCTCGCTGATTTCTTTTCCGATGGCGCCTTCCGTCTTTGCTCCCCCTTCCACATGCGTTCTCTTTCCGCTCGTCTTCTCCCCCTTTCCCGGCGACTCCCGTATCGAGAACTCGAGCCAAACCTTCCGATTCTCCTCCTACGCCAGCCGAAGAACGTCACTCTCCCGCCTCCTCCTCCTCCGCCCTAGCGCTGCTCGCCGCCGCACTCGCTCCTCCTTTTCGGTCAAGAAGAAGCGGTTCTTGCCTTCCGTCAGCGAAGAGGAAGAAGAGGAGGAGGAGGACGATGAGGAGGACGAGGATGTGGCCGCTGCCGAGTACGAGTCGGGGATGTCGGAGGGGGATTCGTACGGCGATGATGAAGAGGAGGTGGAGGAGGAGGAGGATGAGGAGGAGGAGGAGAGTTCGTCCGGGGCCGAGGCAATGAATGATGCCCGTGAAGGATTCCGGAAGCACAAGGGGCAGAGGGTCGCGAGACTTTTGAAGGATGTTAGGGAGTTCGGGGAGGGTATTATTGATTATCAGGAGCTTGCTGGCGTCTATGATTTTCCCATCGACAAGTTCCAGGTCTGCTCGCTCTTTTTTTTTCTCGCGTCTCGTAACTATTTTCTTTTTCTCCTGTATATGGCATATTGCGTCCTCTTTGATGCGACGAAAAGATATCAAGCCGTATTGCAGACATAAATTTTATTTCCGTGACATGATTTGGTTTCGGAAACACTCAATTTCGTATCATGTCGGTACATGTTGATAAAATTGTTACCACAGGTTTCTTTTCGATGTTAGTACGGGTTGAATTGTACATAAATTGTTGAGGGTGGGAATTCAGATGGATGCTAGGAGAGTAGCGTAATATTTGGTGTAGAAATTGCTATAGGAAAAACCTTTCGGAAAATCTTCCATATGTGAAAAGATGGTGGTTGGTTCCTTGAAGTTCACATAAGTAACGTTGATCTGAGACGTATCCTCAAAAATATTCAACATCTACCAGACTAATCACATGTCCCTTGCGTTATTACAACATTACTTCTTTAAGTCAAAGACCATAGCTACATGTATTTCACATTACAATTATTCCTCTCTGAGGTGCTTCCCAAAAATGAACTACATAATTAGAAAACTTCGTTGTCACTTGTCAGAGAGGAATGAAGAAATGTAACATCATTTGGATAAATCTAGGATGACATGTGAAACATGATTTTCTTCTTGTTAACGTTTATTTGATTTTTTTTAAGTCCTTGTTCCTAAGTTTTCATCCCAGCCTTAGTATCCTAAATGATCATATACGACCTCACACTACTGATTCATGATTCATGAAGGATGATTATAGGCCAGAAAAAACCAGATATATCCTTTTTCTTATAGATTTTTTATTCATTTTCTCAAGTGAATATTAGATTTATATTTATTTTACAAAAATTCATCCAGCAATTGGCCATTGAAGCTTTCCTTGGAGGCTCGTCAGTTGTAGTGTCTGCGCCAACAAGTAGTGGAAAGACTCTAATTGCAGAGGCTGCAGCTTTAGCTACAATTTCCAAAGGGCGGCGGATATTTTACACAACCCCATTAAAAGCCTTATCCAATCAAAAATTTCGAGAGTTTCGGTAATTTCTATTTCTTTTATCTTCAATTACCAAAATAGAAGTGCTATATTTCATAAAGGATTTAGGTGTGTACCACTTATCTTTAATCTACAATCTGATGCTTTGATCCATCACGATCTATGACAAATTCAATGGTTTGTGCAATACTTTGCACTTTCAAATCTTCTCTTTTGAGTATATAGGATTAACGTAGGATGAATGAAGTAGAGAAATGCTTTTATAGTGTTATGTGATAGGAGGATACCATTAAAACGAAAAGGAAAAATCTATAAATTGCTAGTTTCCCAACTATGTTTTATGGTTCAGAAAGGTAGATTGTAAAGTATGTTCATAACACACAAAATTAGTATTACAGAGATGCGAATTCTTAAATGGATGAGTGGTGGTACTATAAGAGTTAGCTTAAAAAAAGATTTTATTAGAATTAGAATAGGAATTGTATGAATTCAAAATAAGGTAAGAGAAAATTGGTTTAGATGGTTTTGACAATGTTCTTAGAAGGTCAAAGGATGCACTAGCTAGGAGAGGAGAATTCATTAACGTAGAATAAATTAAAATAAGTAGAAGAAGGCCTAAAACCATTTGGTTAGGAATTGTAAGAGAGGATTTAAATTTATATAATTTAATAAAAGATTTGATTATAGATAGAAATATATAGAAGATAAGGATTCCTATGGACATCACTACATAGTAAGATTATTATTATTTTTTCTCTACATGGTAAGATTATGGTTTAGGCTGTTGCTGTTGTTACCAAACATAGGAATGGAATGAAGTTATTCTATTCTATTCCATTCTATTTCATTCTCTTTACAATTTCATTCCTGCATTTATTGCATTCTTGTGTATCAAATGCAATGTTATAGTTTGTTCTTGCATATCAATCACCATTGGAAATGACAATCCCAGTTTCTGATGCTACTTTTGATCTGCCAAGAAATCTGTCAAGACCATTGCCATGATGGGAGTTTCCTGGTAAAGTAGAGAGATTTAGCTTGAACTGAATGAAGTTTGTCATGTTCACACCTGCTTGATATGGATACTTGGAAGCTGGAGACCATGGTCATTCCACTTGATCCAGGATTGGGTCTGGCAGATGCCATGATCAACACCAGCAGAAAACCCTAGGATGCAGAAGAGGTTGATGGCACCTCTTCTGTTCTGATGCCATGCACCCTAATTGATAGATTTAGTTCTCCCTTCTATTTTAGAGATATCAAGAGAGATGAGGATTAAAAAAAGAAGAAGAAGAAAGAGAGATGAGGATGTATGAATATTGATAGCATGACATATTTTGTTGAACTGATATTATTCATAAAATAGCAATAGTAGCTATGGCAGCTTGGTAACAGAAACTGCAGCTCCTCATGAACAAGTCCTTTTTTTTTTTTTAAGAAATTCCTACCCTAATTTTATTTACCAGGCGAGTAGGTGTTTGCAAGCCAAAAACCAAAGGTACAAAAGGTGATGGAGACTAGACCAAAACCCCACCAAGGAAAAATATAGTACCAAAGGCCAAATGAAAAGAGCAAAAAAACCAAGAGCCTGGGACGAGAATTCCGAACGCATAATTAAAGCATGAACAAGTCCTTAATTGGGCATAACTAAAGCATATAAATTTAAAACATCCCTTATGTTTCAGACCAATTAGTATGGTGGGACCATGACTTTCAAATAGTCCTATCTCAATGTCCACTAACACAGATGATCCCCTTTTTATGCCTGACGTTTTACCTCAATCTTTGGGTTATCACCTTTTGGTCAAATTTCTTGGAACTGAGGGCCTGTTTCCCACACTGAAGTTTGTTATATTCTTGTTTTGCTTAGTGTTTATAAACAATCAGTTATGTGGGTTCTGTTCTCGCTTTCTTCATCTTTTACATGTTTTAATAAATAGGATCTCTATCTAATCGTATATTAGTTACCTTCTAGTGACACATTTGGTGAAAGTTATGTTGGCCTTCTTACGGGGGACTCTGCGGTGAATAGGGATGCTCAAATATTAATCATGACCACTGAAATTCTGCGAAATATGTTGTATCAAAGGTACGTTTCTTAAACAAGATAGGTGAAGTCATATTAGAGTTCATGATCATGCTGAAATATGGTTTACTATATGATTCAACATTGTCTTACTGTTAAAAGCCAATGTTTTGACAGATGGTTGCATAATGTTGTGATATTTCTATGTAATTCAGTATTTTCCTGCTGCAGCTCAAAATGCACTGTTATTAATAGCATTTGTGTATTACGTTGTGTATATTTTTCATTGCAATGTTTGTCCTTTTCTTTGATTTTGTAAGTCTCAGATTGAATTTTTTTTGTTAGAATGCAAGAACTTTGGATTGAATTAACTGAAACAAACAGGGATAATAGGTAAGGTCAACATTCTTTGGTTTGGCGTGTTTCTGACATTGTAACCTATAGTTTGATAATATCCAACTAACAACCATCATCCTTGATTGTGTGTTATTATATTTCATTTAACTAAATAAGATGACACTAATGGCTATCTAAACTGTCAATAATAACTGGAAAGACTACTGAAATCTAACAATTCTAATCTGTCCTAGTTACCAAAGTGTTTTTATTTCAATGGCATTAGAAATACGAAAATACCTATTGAGAGGATATATTATAACAAAAAGTTAGAAGCAATGCAGTGTGCAATGAATGGTCAAGCCAAACTCTAATGAAGCACTCATGATTTTCACTGAAACTTATAGAAATCATCCGTTCTGAGCTGGTCCAGTGTAAGATGCAAGTAATGTTGAGCAGTTTGATAACAGAATTCGACAAGAAAGAAGAGTTAGATGCAAAAAGAGAAATAAGATTGATATTATCTTAGCAATGAATAGAACCCTTGGAGATAGAGGTCAAGACCTTTGTGGCTGAAAGTTGATGGTAAGAATATCAATTCTTTTCACAAGCTGGCCTTTGTCATCAATGTATCAATCGATTGGGTTCAATTACCTTTTTTTTTTGGTTCAATTACCATTTTAAGTCAGATTTACATTGGTAAAGACAATATCCATGGTCAGATTGAGAGCTTTTATGCACATCATCTGAGTAGGAAGAGTTGTACATTTTTGGAGTCTTAAAACATGAATTTGCAATGAATCACTAATGATTAGGTTAGAGTTCTAGATGCTAAATTCATAGAAGAGGAATTAAGATGAGCTGTTTTTGCTATGATTTGTGATAAGTTATTTGGTCCCTATGGCTTTCTAGGATTTGATTAAGGATGACATAATGCTAATCGTGTCAGATTTTCATTGAAATGGAGGGGGGAGATATTGGATGTGCCAATAAGACTTTGATTACACTCATTCAAAAAAATTTAGGTGCCACAGCCATTCGTGACTTTTGGCTGATTTACATTTTTAATGACGTTTATGGCAATGAATCTTGGAGCTGTTTGGAGCAAGTGATGTGTTGCATATGATTTGGTACAAGATGGTACAATTGAACGTGGTAGGGGTCTTTGTCAATTTGGCTATTGTGTCAATTTAGCTTTCTTTTCAGTATTGTTCAATGGTTGCCCCACTTGAGAGTTTGAACGTGGTAGGGGTCTTTGTCAAGGAGATTCTTTATCTTTGTTTCTATTTTGTTGCTGAGGTATTTGGCTGAATATGTGGCAAGGTAGAAGCAAATGGTCTAATTAAAGGTTTTTGCCTGCATCGAGATATTTCAAGTATCACACGTTTACAGTATGTTGATGATACTATAGTGTTCTATGATGCTAATTAGAGTGAGATTGAACATTTACTGTGCATGTTGGGTTTTTTTGGACTGGTTACGGGTCTAAAGGCAAACTTTCACAGGTCTTCATTAGTAGGTGTTGCACTTTCTGAAGAAGGGACACAAGTAGTGACAAATTTCATAGGTTGGAAGGTGGAGGAGTTCTCGACCAAGTACTTGGGCTTACCTCTGTAAGAAAAGAAATTGAAGGCCAATGAGTGGCAACTGGTTATTGACAGGTTTGAGTGGAGACTTTCAGGTTGGGCAGGTAGATTTCTCTTATATAATAGAAAATTGACTCTTATAGCATCAATTCTTACAAGTCTTCCAGTGCATTTTGTCTCTTTTCAGAATCCTTGTATCAGTTGCTAACTGTTTGGAATATAGATTCATTCAACAATAGTTCTTAACTTCTTATGGATAGGGTGCAGGAGGAGAAATCTTTTGGTTTATGGCTTGTGACAAGAAAGAATATTACTTGATTAAAATGGGAAGGTGGTTTGTATATATGTAGTTTTTGCCTTATGAACTTGGCTTTGTTAGGTAAGTAGCTGTGAGGCTTCTATGAGGAGAGGGACTTTTCAAGTTTGTGGGTGGAGATCATTAAGAAGAAATGCTTTGCACCTAGGTGGGGGGAAGTGTGGTGGGTGAGTTGGGAATATATCTATAGTGTCTTAAAAGAAATTCTAGAAGCAGATGGGGTATTTAGGTGTGGTATGAAGCCAGTAGCTGGGAATGAGTGTGGGATCAATTTTTGAGTAGGCATTTAGGTTGGTGAGGCCCCTTTAGCATCTTTATTCTTGCATTATTCTCCTTTGTATCTTTTACCCATGTGAATGTTTCTAACGAATTTCATATTATTGAGGAAAAGATAATGTGGGATGTCCAATTTTGAAGAAATCTAAGTGAATGAGAGTCATCAGGCCCTTGTTGGACAACTTTCTTTTCTTTAGACTTACATTTTCTCTCTTGTTTCCTTGAAGTACCCCTTATTGGGGTGGTAATGGGACAACAATGGCTCATTCTTGGTTAAATCTTTCTACTAAGTGTTAAATCTTTCGACATAAATCTTTCTGCCGAGATTGTTTTCTTGTTTCTTGTACTTTTGGGAGTCTCATATCTGAAGCCTACTTGTTTTTCTGTTTTCATTTTAGTTTTCCTATGATTTGTGTAGGCCTTTTTCTTGATTTTAATATATTTGCTAGTTGCAGCTCAAAAAAGTTATGATATCATGCTTGTATGTCTATTTTATGTCATTTAAATATTTATTTTTGAATATAGTATTAATTTAATATTATATTGAAATGTAGTGGTACTGGTACCTAAACTTTAGATAACTATCAAATTCCTGAATCCAAATTATGTCATACTTGGATCTCTGAATTGTGGAGCTTCCTAGCATGAGACCTATATTTTCTAATCAAATATTCACATTGCTTTTCCACATCATTTAATCGGGGTAGATCCAATTCCTCTTTTATTTTCCCATTTCCCCATTTAGACCTCATTCTTGACTCTGTTGGGTTTCTTCTAGAGATTAATTCATTCTTGCGGTTTTTCTTAGGAAACCACTTCTTTGGCTTTGGTTGACTTGTTCTTCAAGTGTTGGCTTTGGTTGACTGGTTCTTCAAGTGTTCTTTGAGTCATTTTAGTTTTGTGTACAATATATTTATTGGG
>JAMKPZ010001505.1:0-46847 GCA_024699675.1 Amphibolis antarctica | reverse complement strand
TACAAAACCACACAAATATTTTATCACTTCATCAAAAATTTAAGTCATTGATTTAAATAATTTATTAATCACTTACTCCAACATATTAAAATAATAAAGTAATGCATATGTTAATTAAGCACTTAAAAAACCTTAATCACCGTATTTGTAATCAATAAATGATTAATTAAAATTCATAAGTTAATTAATGCAATGATTCAAAATATACGCACATAGCTGGAGTTTTAAAGTTAAGGGAGAGAGTGTGTACACGTCTTTTTAGGTGAAGAGAGAGTGTGTATTTTTAAATTTCACTTGTAAAAAAGAGAGTAACTTTTAAGTTACGTAAATTTTACCCGTCGATTGTGAAATCGACGAATACCTACAGAATCAAGTTCTATAGGCATCTACAAAACTTGTGACATATATATATAGGAAAAATAACTCTATAGGTGCCTACAGAAGTCAATTCTGTAGGTGGCTGTTGGATCAAAGTTAGACGACAGATAAAAAGTGATGGGAAAAGCAGAGAGATAGTATATAACTGTAAGAAAGAAAGAGTAACTTTTAAGTTATGTAAATTTCACCCGTCGATCGTAAGAGAAAGTTTTTTATATACGTAACTTTTGAAAACTTATATTAAAGCAGATTCCACATATCTGCCTATAAATATTTATAGATATATAAATAAAGTTGCAAGCAGATAAAAGTGTTGGAATGCATATACATCGGTTAAAATAGAGATTAAACTTAAAGTTATATAACAATAAATCCTTTTATTTATCGGTAATTGATTTTAAGATATACTTCCACGTCGTACTCTCGTACATTCTCGGTGATAATGTTATGGATTTTAATTGGATGCGATGGTAATTATAAACGAATGAATTTTAGGCTTCGAGTATTTGAACCAACTTCGAGAGTCAGATCAGTAAGGTTAAAATTAAAATTATTTTCGTAAATAGAGTTAAAATTATGTAATAATTTAATTAGTAAAAAATTATATATTAAAATTTATATAATAATAATAATTTATATAAAATTAAAATTAAATTAAACAAGACCTTAAGATCAACTACAACTGCAACGACGAGAAAGAGAAAGACCAACGAAAGAATCGTGCATTGGTCTTTTGCTGCACATCTTCTACCGCAGCAGCACGTAGGTCGTCATCGGCTTTTTAATACGCGTGCGTTTTTTTTCAAAAAAAAAAAATAATACGTGTGTGTTTTGTCCTGGACAGACGTGGGGCATCCTCCTGTAGCATCGGTCGATCACCAGCTTTACCTTCCTATGTTAATTAATTCCCAACCTAAAATCAATTGATATTTAACAAAACGCCTAACATTATTTTTCTTTTCAATGCAGACCTTTTTTAATATTTTGCTCACCTGTTCCTTGTTTATGTTATTGAAATTTAATTTTAAAATAATTGATTGTAAGTGAAATATTCCATTATCGATCATATAAGTCTAATTGTTAAATTTCAATTCAATTTGTTTGATAACTTTAACTTTAATTTTACGTAAACTTTTATATATCATCATTATTATATAAATTTTTATAGTAAACTTTTATTTTAAAATTTACTATAAAATTTTAACATAAAATTACTTTCGATTTTAACTCTTGAAGTTAAAAATTGAAAATTCGTTAAGAAACGAAAGTCAAGGTAAAATGTTATGTGTCAGACTCATGTTTTTGATGGTACCAACGATCGATATTTAAGAGGGGCGAGGAGAAGTGGATGGGTGATAATTAAACATATACATGGAGGCGTAATTCGGTGGATGTGTTAATTAATGGTGTGAGTTGGGTTTACTTAGGTATCAAGCGGGACGGTATGTATTTGTCACAGCAGGCAGCAGGCACGGCAGGTATTGCCGAGAGAAAGGAGGTAGCAAGCAGTAGCAGAGTGCGCGCGTCTCCTAGCCTGCTTCGACATATCTCTTCCGTGTCTACTGTGATATTGGTTCTTTGCATGTGGATGATGCTGACAGAAATGGGGAGCTGTAGAAGGACGGGAGGGGTGAGGCAGTACGTCCGATCCAAAGTTCCTCGTTTGAAATGGACTCCTGATCTCCACCACTGCTTTGTTCACGCCATTGAAAGGCTTGGAGGCCAAGCGAGTAATGCTCTCCTTCCCTCTCTCTGCCTCTCTATAGATATAAATTAAATATCCATATATATATGTATATATAACATCGCACCTGCTTCGATCCTTTTATTCCTTCTTTAGCTCTGTGCACATCTCTACTACTACTGCATATTAATTTTTGGTGTGTTCATCTTTCCTTCATTTTAATTTCCAGGGGCTACCCCAAAGCTTGTTCTTCAGATGATGGATGTCAAAGGGCTGACAATATCCCATGTCAAGAGTCACCTCCAGGTTCATTTTCTTAATCCCCAACTCAATTTTTTCCAGAATAATTTAAAGCTGCTTCTTTTTGGGATGGAGGATGGAGGTAAATTATTTTAATTTTAGAACTTCAACGAAATACATACATGCATATTTTTTATTTTGAGATGTTGTTGTGTCCTTTCTTGCCTGATAGCAGATGTACAGAAGCATAAGGAATGATTTGATGAACAGGAAAGGTTTGCATCTTTTTTACTTGTATTCTTTATTACCTTTTAATTAATTTCCCCAAGAAAAAACTTTTGTTCTTTTAATTACATATATTGCTTTAATTTCTCGAAAAATTAAATATACGATATGCATGCTTCTTCCTCTCTGGCTTGATACTTATTTTTAATTAAGTAGGAGAACTCGATTTCTTGTCCTCATGCACTGTTTCTTCACCAAGAAATTATATTAATTAATGCCAGAATATCCTGGCCAGATTACATTACTGATAGATTTTTTTTGATAATTAATATATGGTAGCGTTTATATTTGAGTTTGAATTTAAAATCCTTAATTTGTCTATTATTGATTAAGCAGTAGATGATCGACTAGGATATTCAGATTTACATTAACTGCTGATCGATAGCTGTCTGAGAGCTTTGTCTGATCGATGTTGATCGATCGATTTCCCCACTTTTCTCGATTTACATCTAGCAAAAATTAGCAGAGCTAGGCCGCCTAGGCGAGAAGAATATGATATAAATAGGAATGCTTCTCCTTTAATATATTAATTTCCAACCTCTGTGGGTCAACTAAATTTGACCAAAAACTGATCGATCAAGCAGACAAGCACTCATTTTAATTTCTTCAAAAGATGATGTTTTGTTGACCTTCGTTAGTGTTTCTTCACCGGAGGTTTTTTACAAAGAAAAAAAAAAACCATCTCCCTGTGCTCGATCAGATCCGCTCCTTAATCCAGAAGGAAGCAGCGTTGATGGGCAAAGCTACGACTACTGCTTTCTCGAGACACGACGGCCGCAGTTGCTGTCAACCCTGATCCCTCTGAAAAGGTTCGTTTGCTCTTCGCTTCACCGTTATCACCGAAAAATTTCAATTTTCAACATCGATCAAGATCAACCTCCCACGGTTTCTCTTTATCATTTGTTATTGATTGTTATTATCATTGTTTTCTGCTTGTGGTAGTGTTGTTCTTTGCGCTTATATGTTTTAGCTAGCTGGTTGGTTTATTTGTGACGGCGCGAGCGCAGGACTCGCATGGAGACGCGACCCGTCCAAGGCAGCGGCGGCCTACGGTGCAACCGAAACGGCGAATATTACCTGCAAGCGATGGACGCTGCGGAGGGCGTCGAAGGGCAGAAAGATGCTTTGCAAACTGGGTTCTTGGCGGATGAACACCACCACTCAAAGCTTAAGGCTCGGGACTCCACCGCAGATCAGGAGGAATCTGGACCTTTCAAGGTAAGACAACAATACATGCCAAAGGAATTTAACCTCTTTCTCTCTTTCTCCCTCTCTCTCTCTCTCTGATCTTTCACTTTCTTTCTTATTGTGCATTTTCCTTTATTAAAATTAATTCACCGATAAAAAAAACTGATAAATGATATAATAATTTTAATTTCATTCATCAATTTCAATATAAAACTATATATTCCTACACTTGCAAATCTTACTTGTAACATTTAATTTATAAATTGATTCTAATATTATATAAATTTTATATTATAAAAATTAATTGATCAGTCAACCCTACCACCAAATAGTGGTCTGTTCACTGTCACGGCCTAGCTTGACCATGTCCCTGGATCTTTTTCTGCCCTACCAGATGCTGCAAGATCTTAATTAATTGTCCAACATTTTTGGCCTGCTAGCTAGCTGAACTTGTCTGCAACACAAGAACAGGTTTAATGGTACCCATGAGTGAAATTAATCCATCTGTCGATCGGTATATATCTTTCCTAATCAGTAGGATATATATGATAAACATCAGGCTGGATGAATCAGAAAAGGAGATTTGTACTTTTAAAAATAATAAAAAATATAAAATTTTAACTTATTTTATTTTTTATAATTTCCTATTATTTCAAAATTAATTACAAATCCTCCCTGCATATCTGATAACCTAGCGTTGATTTTCATGAATCTCTCTATGCTTCATCGTCTTTCTTGGATTTGTCATTTCCTGCATTTATGTAAAAGCGGTTGGTGATAAGTATAAAAATCAAGGTACTGCAAGAGTACTCTCTTTGAAAAGTCCTGCATCCATATTAATACCACGTAACCTCGCCGATGGAATATATTTTGATAGCATCTGTTCCGTTGCCGACATGATGTAATATCGAAAACGACGAGATCAAAAGTACATACCACATGCTCACCTGCCACTGCAATTGATTCCGCAACTGTCAAATCACTTCAGACTCGACAGTAAAATGACAAATTAAGGAGCAATATATCACGGAAGACGTAATATTGTAAACTGATTACAGTCTGTCTGGCATTAATTAACATACTCCACGGTATTAATTAAGTTTCAGTTCATCGATCTTGATAAAAAAGAGAGCAATCCGTTCGACAGATTAATTTGTCATCTTGAAAGTTCAAATTTTTTACATGTAATTCAGTAAACACGTGGAGATGACCCACCACACCCCCCCACCGTGTTCATGGCAGATTACAGAACAAGATCAGGGTGACCACCGCCCCCAGAAGAGGAAGACGACGGAGCAAGAGGAAGATGTCAGCGATGGCGCGGTCGACTGCTCCCTATCACTGTCCCTGCAGCTCATTTCCACCCAAGGAGGTTCCGCTTCCGCTGGACTCGACACGTCCTCCGGCGAAAGCGGCTGTGAGGTTTTATCCTCCTCTTCCATGCAAAACCAAACGGAGTGCTCAGGTTTCTCAGACCGGCGCAGCCTTGATCTGGATCTCTCCATGTCCATTTATGGCTCTTATTAGCTAGGCATCTGCCCTTGAATGTTCTTGCAAATTAAAAGCCCTGTTTGCATGGATCAAATTATTCTTGCTTGAACCGTGAGATGGGTGGCTAGATATATCGATCCGTGCACTTGTCAAGCTCTGGATATGAAGAACACCAGACGAACCTTTTTCTTGCGTGCGTCATGGAATCACGATGATGACGGCTTGTTTTACGGAGTTTTACTCCAAAATTTGCATTATTTATATTTTCCCTTTGTTAGATTAGTGAATTTCATTGACAGGTAGATTTGCACTAATGCAGATACTGGTCTCTGATCCTAAACAGATCGATGTCGGTGGCAATAACTAATCGTTTTGCTGGCAATTACACCTGAATATTTAGGTGTCGGCTTGGAATCTTTCTTTTTGTGTTTTCTTTGTTAATTGGTGCTTGTCAGTAAATTTTGTTTTCTGATATAATACAATACACGGATCTACATTAATACTTCAAAATAAGGCTTACAAAATTTTTTACTATACAAAATATATGTTTAACAAATGTTGTAATAAAATTAAATTTTTTCACTGTAGCTGTCAAAAGAAGAAATAGAAAAAAAAATTCTCATATTAAGAATAAAAAAAAAGTAAATTTCTAACTCACCAAACACGTAAGCTTTATCAAACAAAACCTAAGAAACATAAACAAATCTGCATTAAGAAACGGATCCACAAAGCTTATTCTTTACGCCTCCGATTCTTAAACTGCGTTGGTCGATGAGGCCCATTTTGTTGTAAAATAATTCTTACTTATTTGAAACAAGTACGCTTAACTTGCTTGTGATCTTTCTGGTAATCAAATTCTATACGTTTAGATTTGTTATGTAAAATCAGATTGATTGAAAGACACATTGCACTTTTAATTCAGATCGATTGCACTTTTAATAATGTTCAAGACACAAAAGGAAATAGAGGAAGAAATGGAAATAAAAAGAGCAAACAAGTCAGAGAGAAGAAGAGTAGAGGGAGACAAAAAGAAGAGAAGATCAGGAAAAAGAAATCACAGCAGCAAAGCAAGAATAACATGGAAAACATATCATTAGTGATATAATTTGATTATATTAAATTATAGTCTTTTTGGCCGTTAGAGGATAGAGTGGGGAAAATCAATTTTTTTCCCTACTTCACCCGTAAACAACATTTTATCACACACTACCCAACGTTAATATGTTTCTTGAGGTAGCTTAAAAAAAATTAAAATCGACAGATTTTTGTTCAAACAGATAGAATTTCCTCTAATGGATAATAGGATAGACGAAATTTTCTTTAACTCGGATAGAACTTCCTTTAGTGGATACTGGGAAGAACAAAATTTCTTCTAGTTTGAGTGGAACTTCCTCTAATAGATATTAGGGCGGACGGAATTTTCTTTGGCTCGAGTAAAACTTTCTCTAGTACATATTGGCATGGATGGAATTTCCTCTGACTCAAGTGGAACTTCCTCTAGTGGATATTAGGGCGGACAAAATTTCCTCTAATTTGAGCAAAACTTCCTTTGTTTGGTCATTTTAATTAAATTGTAAACAAATATTATTGTTTAAAATATATAAATGTTGATATTATAGGAAATATAATGATAAAATAATGAGAAAAGTAGATTAAGAAATATGAAGGTAATGATAGAAATTAAGAGTATTCCTAAAAATTGAAAGTGACGTTTGTAAATGTAACCAAAGATAAGCAAAATTAAAGATACAACAATACGTCCTAAACACAAAAAGAAATTATAGAACAATAACACACAAAACAACTCAATCCAAAAAAACCCTGAAACTAAACATAACCTATATATCTGAGGGGAGCTGGGAGTGTTCTTTTTGTTATCAATGATGAGTATCGGAGCACTATTTTGCACAGGTTTCGATGTTTTTTTTTAAAATATATAAATGTAAAAATAGGAAAAACGTAAACTTTGTTCTGTTTCCTCGCTTGAGTGGAAAATCAATTTCCTCTACATTAGAATTTTCTCTGTAAATTATCGAAACTTCTTCTCCACCATTAGTGCTTCCTCTACGCATCACCTGAACTTCTTCTGTACTACTAAAATTTTCTTTATGAATTATCAGAACTTTCTCTACATTATCAAAATTTCTGCTACATACCACTAAAACTTTCCTTACACTACCGAAATTTTCTTTACGGACCACCAGAACTTCCTCTACACTACCAAAATTTTCATCTGAACTTCCTCTGCACCTTTTTATTACAACGAAACTAATATGTTTTACAATATTATAATATTTGTATGTTTTAACTTTTAAAAAAAAATTATTGTAAAGAGTTATTTTTATTCGATAAATTACTGTAACAAGTTATTTAAAAATAAATAAGTTAATATTTAATAATTTAAAATAATATTTTTTTTTCCGTACGATGCCTTGATACCAAGTGTGGTCGATGTAAACAATTAGCAAACCATTAATGTGATACGTGGTCCCTGTGGAATGATGTCATTTATTAAGTATTTATACGGCATCCTACCGCGACATGAATCGGTTTCGCTAAAAGTTGGCAGTGGCAGTGGGAATTCGAGGAGAGAAGAAGACAAGTGCGTGGAAGCCGGTGAAGTGAAGAGGACAGGCTGGACAGCAGATGAAACGGAGAGAGAGAGAGAGAGGAGAATGAAAATGGAAGAGCGGCTTATCTTTCCCCACGAGTTCCTGGTGTTGCCAGCATATTTACTAATGTTATAATAAGATGTATAATTGATAGTATGAATACATAACAGAATGAAATGTATAAATTTTTGGCTAATATTTTGAAAGAAATCTGTTATATTAACTATTTTACGAATACTTTATGAAATTTTCAATAAAATTTTACATTAACACTTCTTCTTTTTTAGTTTTCTATCTAATTTTCCTGTTTCTATTTCCAAGTTTTCTTTTCTGAAGTAGCGGTTTGAACTGTGTGATTTAACGTAGGTGATAAGTTTTTGGATTTAACGTGATAGAAGAGAAGACATCTAGACGACCGCAAGCATTGCCGACGTGCCCGTCCTTTTTTCTATATTATTGCTTGCTTGGTGTTTTCTTTCATCACGACAGGCTTGACGGCATCCTTGACCTTTTATAAAAATCTTGTAACATGTATGTGTGATAGATTTTCTTTCATGGTTAAATCTGGCTCTCTCTGTCTCTCTCTCTCTCTCGAGAGATATATATATATATATATATATCATTTTCTTTACAAGCGTACTTTGAAAAATTTATGTCAACAAGTTACTGGATCCTCACTTGTCAGAAAACCATTTTGTGCCCCAACTATGGATGAAAAGAATAATTCTTGGCATCAACCACAGTTCTTGGATCCTCCCTTTATTTACTTGATGCATCTCGGTTTCCCCTGTATCATATATCAGATCACATCATAAAATGTGTTCCAGAAGGTGGAAGGAGAGCACCATGGAATCACAAGTAACATGGAGCAGAAAAGATTTAAACCATACAAATCCACGGCAAAAGAGAATATAGTTTACAAGTTTGGATTTTAAAAAACTGAAATCATGGTTTTAGGGAGAGCTAACAATCCATAAACAACTACGCCCTCATATGAATTACGCTCCACATGCATTAAAGCCTTGATAACGGCTGATTTAATCATCCGAAAATAAATTACAACTGGGGTTGTGAAGGAGCAACAGGTTCCTTGAGAAGCTCTGCTTTTTACCAACAAACCATCCCGAAGCTTACGGATCAATTCAAGCAGGGAAGCGTGTTGAAGAGAACCATGCCTGTCATGCTCCTCTGCTTGAAACGATAACTTGTTAGAATGTGTTCCTTCCCAGATTTGTCGGCTTTAATGATAGCACGAGGAAGACAGCATCAGGGTTCATGTTGTCTTCCTTTCTTTACATCCGAAACCAAAGCTTTCACGCACAACCGTGGCTTGGTGCTGACAAGTTCGTGTGATAGAACCGATACGCCAGCCAATATTGAACCATTTGGCACTCCAGAAATGGGCAGAAGGTCTACGAGGACGATCAGCTAAAAGGAAAAACATGAACCACTAAAACACAATCTTATAATATAAAAAAACTACATACTAGCAATATATTTAACTACTGAGCAAGTTGGTAAGTTCTCTTTGTTTCTCTTCAAAAAAAGACGATAGGTTTGCTACGTTCCTTTTGAATTATCAGCCACCACTGAGTGTTGGAAGACTTGAATAACGAGAAAATACTAGCCATATCATATTGGCCGTTTTTTGGTTAGGAAAAAGTTTATTTAACACTGTAAGATAACATATCATTTTCTCCTTAAAAAGTATAAAATATAATTTCCAGAAACAACAATATCACCTCAGGTGACTTGAGATCAACAATTGAGTCTGCTGAAGCATGTTTGACTGCTTTTGCCACAACCTTGAAACACTCATTTCGATCCAACAAACATAAATCATTAACCTCGTTTGAGGTCTTCTCCGTCTCTTCCATACCTCTTCTATCATAGCCAACTGCAAACTGAAATGTTATTTAAAAAGTTGGCTTAGGAAAATTCATCACACAGGAACATGATGAGGATAATTGAGGGTATTTAACAAAATACAGTAACAAAATAGACAGAGACCAAAGTCTTGGCGCATCAGTAGGGTTGCTTCATTGTAACATGGTGGTCACTTCTTTGAATCTCTATTTATGAAGGTAAAGGTACATTTGGACCCTTTCTAGATCTCACATTGATGTAAGCCTCATGCACTGTCTTTGCCCATTTTTAATAAAACAGATTATACTCACATGATAAGATACCATGTTTCAGCAACAAGGGTATATCCATTATGCTGGCAAGAAATTTCCTTTTCCTTAATTGATTCTAAATTAGTGTACTAAACAAACTAAGTAATTTTAAACTTGCTTCATATTCTTTAAAATATTAAGGGGCACTTCACTCAGAGATTTCTAGACCAACAATAGTCCCCACTCAGATCTGGGTATTTTTCAAAATCCAACTGCAATCAGAAAAATATCAACTGAATGAAAAAAATCCCCAAAAAAAATCAGAACCTACAATGGAAATCTCAAAAAATAACAAAAGAAAAGGAGACCTATTACACTGCTTTCAGACTGATGTGCAATGTTCCCTATCCTAAGGAGTATACATTCTCCTTTGTAACTTCAGTAGAAGCTGCATCACAAATTTGGGCTTTAGGGGCAATAATTATAAACCTTCTGTTGGTAACATTTGAGGACCAACATAAGCATATGGCTCCTTGAAAGAAAAATTGACCTATTATGATTCATCCCGGCTGCTAATCTGTCGTAGGATATAAAACAATTTGGAGTGAGAAAGCAGAGATGGTTGAATTGCATAATATAAATTTGAGCATGAACAGAGAGATTGCCAAAAATGTTGGTGGCACATGAGCCAGCTTGGTAATCCAAAACTTAATTTTGAGACCTGTTCACTTGACTAGCCAAATTTTGAGTGACTCAGCCAGGTAAATGCTAGATTCAGGTCATTTCTTTTAATTCAGCATGCAAGATGACTCAGTGGAGAATGCTGAGTTTGCCTGGTTTGTAACTTAAGGTGAAACCGAATTGCAAAAGTAACCAAGTCCAACTCTCCCTATTTCACGAATGCAAGCAAACACTGACCATTTCATTTCTCATGTCTCCCCAAACACATGTAAAAACCATTTCTTTCCATTACCCACAGCAATCTCCTATACTACATTCTCTCCCTATTTCCCTTCAAGACACCTCCTTGCATTATATCCATGTAGACAAGCTCCTCTATGTTTTTTAATCCATCAACAATATCTGTTTGTGTGACAGTCATTGCAGTTGACCAATCAGTTCACCTCAACATGGATAGGTGCATCTCGGTGACAAGCTATGCCAAGGAAAAGAGTGAGCATATACAAAGAAGCTCAAATCATATTTATATTAATGTATGATCCCAATAATAATAATAAAAGAAAGGAAGCTTCTTTGTCATAATTTTATGTAATTCTATAAAAAATGTATTCCTTTTACAACTATACCAATCTGCACAAATTTCATAAAAGAAGGCTCCTAGTTGCTTCTTCACAAACATCACTACCACCTTCACCTTCCACGTTCTCTTTCTTTCAGCATCTGACCAACACACACCAAATATCTAATTTGGGCATTTATTTTCCTTGCTCTCAGTCATGTTCATTAATTGAGCATGATGATAAGGCTGGTTGATAATCACATTCGCTAGTAAATCAATAACTTGCCCCCTTCATCATGGAGAACACATTGATTGATATTTGATGTATAATGGATATCCAAAACCTCATAGACACCTTTAAATATCATTCTTCTCAGTATTTGATAAGAAACATCTTTAAACATTGTCATATTTTTTTTTTTCCGTTAATAATTTATATTTTGACAATGCTTTTGTGATATGGATAATCAGTGCAACATACAACCCCATCTGTAGTGTAGATATAATGCAACTCTGAAAAGTTCTTTAATTTCCCCTTTTTCCTAAAACAGGGATAATACACCTTTCACAGGCTTAACACTATATGTATTATGTAACACAATATATCAAGAAAACAAGCAAAATAAATAAGGTTTAACCATAGCATTTCAGGACACAGAAAGAAGAATGGTAGATGTACCTTAATCGGATTTTCCAGATTCCTCATATCATTCTCTAGGAAGTTTTTAACAAGCTTTAAAACAACATCAAATAAATATTTCTCCTTCAAGATACAAATTTCTTGGATAGGAAAAATACGATGGCACCATCTGTAGAAGATATAGAAATTACAAATTATGTTTGGAAGCAGATGTTACTTGAAAATTGAGGGCTTCTAAGGCCTAAGAAGAAATATATATAGCAGAAATACCACAGCCAATGCTTTACTCTCACTACGTGGAGAAATATAAAACAAAAATAAATCACAGATTGAAGCCCCAAGGAACTGCAATTATCAAAATATAAATGACAGGTTCAAACTTACTGTGGTGTTTTCATATGTCCGAGTTCCAAGGACTGCAATATTTTCTTCAAAGTATGAACAGATCTCTGCCTGTTAGGGTGGAGTGTGAATAGCAGCAAGCCATTCTTTCTTAGCTTAACCAGGGAAAGTCTGAGTCCATCTTTGTTGGAACTTAGATCTGGTGGTATGGAGCCTTCTACAACTGCACTTCCTATAAAGGACATAGGCAAGCCTTTAAATCACATAGTTAACCTAGGAAGACAAGACAAACGTCTTGTCATATCAGCAGCAAATAGCACACTGTTCTTTCAACAAAAGGCTCACCACAATCTATTGTGATGTCCGACGTCTCTTTTCCTTCAGAGCAAGACATGCTGCTGCTTTCTATTTCCTCAAAGTCTATTTTCCTTCTCTTTTCAGGATGTACATCAGATGCAGTTACTCCATCAGAGTGATTACTCGAAATTGGTAGGTGCTACAATGATTCAATAGACTTAAATAACTAAATGTATGATAATTTAATTACAGCATTGAAGACTTTTGATATTTCGTGTACAAAGAAATCCAGAAATACAAGTACCTTTGGGAAACTACCATATCCCATTAGTGCAGGCACTTTCCCAGAATCAAAAGTATACAAGACATCTAGCTATACAAGAAATATATATTCCACACAGATCTTTTGATTTAGCTTTATTTATTTAGAGAATGAATATAACATGTCAACTTCAACACCCATATCTTGATGTGACTTAACTCTTAAGCAACAACTATTCAGTATGTAATGTACCAGCCAGAAAGATAAAACTCAAACACTAGTAAGGCCTGAATCCAGAAAATAAGAAATTGGACAATAAGTGCACTAAAATGCCAAACCAACAATGTTACCTTGCTGAACACATTGTTGAAATTTGAAGGGTTAAGAATAAGCTTCAAAGAATGATTTGATGAGACTAATTACCATAAGGACTCTAATTCTAATACATCAACTGTGAATGCTGAACTAAGCCTCTATCAATTTTAGCCAATTACAATAAAAAAAAATTTACACCATGTCCTAAATTAAAGATGTCCATATCACTCATGATTTTTGTTGCTTTATATAGTCCAAACAAAAGGAAAGGCTTAGAAATGATGCATGAATTGGATATGAGAATAGTGCTATGAATAAAAGAATGTATGATGGGGAATGTAAAACAAATTACACCTTTTCAAGAATAGCAATTGCTTCCTTAGTGGCACTTTTTTCCCTCTCTGAAAAATAGAGAACCTGTGATTAGCTGAAAAGAAAAAAAGATGATAATATCTAGGCCTTAAGACTTTGACATTTTAATTTTCAACATTCAAATATGAGGCATTGAATGTGGAGTGGTCAAACGCATAGTAGTAAAGTGAACTGTAATGCTCATAAATGAATAACATCCCTGAGTTGACGCATGTGCCATAGAGAAAATGAATTGCCTGGGATACTAGATGTTTGAAAATGACACCATCAATGGAATTTAGATGTATATTACCATATCAAGGACTTTCAAGTGATGAATCAGGTCAAAAGAGAAATTGGCATGATAGATATTAAGAATACACTGAAAATTTCACAGTTCACTTGTACCTGTCACATACCAGACCCATGGTCCACTCTGCCTGGCCTATATTCTCTGGGTATCTCCAATGAAGGACCATACATATTCCCTATTACTAAGAAAATTCTTTGTTATAAGGCATTCCAATGTAGACTCATGACCACATAGCCTTCACTCATCATTTCTTACCAAGCAAAGCAAGACTATTCCCACTAGTGGAGCCTCACACATGTAGCTAAAACAGAGAGCATCCTGTATTTCTCCTCAAATTCTCAATGTCTGGATTTATATAATTAGACTAATCAAGTCCGGTTCTTCTCTAGGAACTAGTGACATGAGCTCTCACTAAATGGATGTTGAATCTAGTTCCGAGGGTTTAGGAGATCAACTATATGCTGTCATGCTTTGCCTCCATCGGAGTTTACACAAGCACAAGAACCAAGAGGTAAAGGAGAAAGGTTTTGCCTTCCCTACTTTGGGAAAAGGGATGAGAGAACCGAAGATCTGTACTGCAACGGCAATGAGATAGTACATGCAAGTTCGGTGGCTGGTATGAATTGTTACAGACTAAGATCATCAAAAAAAAAGATTACACGAACTTTTCTATGGATCTTCTCATGGTTTGAGCCATGTGGAGGGCGTTTCAGTTAAAACCATGATAAATTGCGTGCGTTGTGGCCATTGATTTATTCTTCCTACGCAGCAATTTCTCCCATTGTCCAACAGCAAAAGCGATCATAGGCACGGTTGGTACGATCAACAATAAATAAATGCTGATTATTGCAACCTTTACCTAAAATTTTAGAACGCGAGTAAAAAGAAATGGATTGGCCACATCGGATCCGATCGCCAAGTACTTGCTAATGGAACTTAAAAAGTTAAAACTTGTTTTCGAAAAACACATCCAAAAGTTTTTAAAACGTTAAACCTTTACCTAAAATCTACAATTGACATACATGAAGGGCAGAAACAACGACGACGACGAAGACAATCGATATGATCCATGCGCAAAGGTCCAGAATCAGAAGAAAAGGAAGTGAGTAAGAAAACTCACTAATGGGACAAGTGACAAGGAAACCAGAACATGGCTTCTCGAGAATCGCGCCAGGCGCTTTGTAGTCGAACCTAGGGATGGTGATGACGGCCGAGTGCTGCTCCCATGGCGCCAGCGCCCTCACCTCCATCCCTTCCGCTACCTTAAACCCTAGCGAGATCGGAATACCAATACCCCATTCCTACCGCGGAAACCCAAAATCCGGTTGGATCTAACCGATTAGGCGACCCGAATCCGGCCGTCAGACCGTTTAAGGAACCAATTCTACGGATGTACTTCGAAGAATTAGAATTAAAAATAATTTAAAAATCAAATTTTACCGTAAGTTAAGTTCTGTGAAAAACAATTATATATAATAATACATATAATTAAATTTAAATTTTTAAAAATTAAATAAAAGAATTAATAGATACATTTAAGGAGAGTTCAATCAATTTTAAAAGTTAAATAAAGTTTTAGTCCATTTCTTGTCAAATATTGTATATAAAAATCAGTAAAAAAAATTTATTTGTATCACAATAAAAAATAAAAAAATTATAATTTGAGAAAAATTAAAATAAAAAAAAATTTCTTCTTCAACATGTTAAACTAATTTTTATCGATTTTATAAGTATCTTTATCTATTTTCAATTGTTCGGAGAAATTAGGAAAAATATTGGGAATAAAACGTTATTTATTCACTAATATTTCATTAGTAACATAATTGATTTTTGAATTTTTCATCGTTATATTATGAAAAAAAAAAAATCTTAAGAAAATTTCATTGTTTAGTAATCTCTTTAATTGCATCTATTTATGATATTTATTATTATGTAAATAATTTTCATTAATAAAGATAAAATACGTACACCCACACGTCTCGTCACGCAAACACACGAATTTTTCTTTTTTTGCTACCTCAAGTTTCACGTGGAATGACGAAAATCATACCATTTTACCACATTGTATCCCACTCTATTCCTAAATTCAGCCTAAAATTAGTTTCGGGAACGTAATAAGAATTACGTGATAATTAAAATAATAATAAAAATTCTATTAAAATTTATATAATAATATTAATAATGGTTAAAAATAATTTTTTAAAAAAAAGACAATGCAAATATATGCCAACAAGATCCTCGGAATCTATAAATTTTGACTTTTTTTTGGGTCCCAGTAAAGCCTGTGGATCGAGAAGGAGAGACGCGTCCGTCGAACCCACCGTGAAAAAGTTCAATAGTGTTGGCGAGAGGTAGTGAAGAAAGCGCAAATGTGATATTGGTGAGAACGACGGCCACTCATCGGGCCGGAGACCACTCATCAGTCCCTCCCGTGACAACCCCGCCTCCACACTCGACGGTCGACGGTGGTGGCCGTCGTGGTGGGGACGACCACCACAGGTGGCAACTCCTTTGATGATAACGCTATCGTCGCGCCTCCGGTTCACCCAATCAACTCCCACCTCTCACCTCCACGTGTTCCTACCGGCTATTGGCACGAGGGACGGTAGTCGGGAGGGGCGGACCGATTTCTTCGAAGTGCACAGCCCAACTCCCGAGATAAACGGACGACGGCGGTTTTGGTGAGTGATATTGGAGAGTGAAGGTGCTTCTTCTACGAAATCTTGTGTACTGAACTGGGAGATCGCCAGCCGGGGATCGTGGTCGTCGCCTACGAAATCTTGTTGCCAGCACTGATAAAGGTGAGTTGGGTTCACCGTTTTCTCAGAGCTCTCAGCCTTTCTTCCCCTTTTGTACGCCATTCTATTGGCACATGCTCGTTTATGTGGTGATCCCTAGGACTGCAAACTCTGGTGGTAGTGATGGTGGTGGTGGGTTCTCAGGTTGTCTTGATGTGAATCCCCATTCCAGTTCCCAGTCGTGATTCGGAAGCCGCTTTTGTTTCAGGAATCTTGAGTATATCTTTTGTTGATTTCTGAGATTCTTGGATTTAGAACCAAATATTCCCTCCTGAACTATTGGATTCTGATATCTTCGTGTCCGTTTTGGTTCCGTCAGGCCTTCCAGTTGGTTGGATTCTACCTTCTATTCCTTGGAGGATCCTAGAAGCAAAGCTATCCAAGAAGCTAGGTTACCTGCAACGTCAACTTCAGCATGTCCATTGCAGTCCTAGGGATCACCACATTCGTGGAAATATCTTGTGGTATCGGCTTCTCCGAGACAATTCGGGAGAGTGGTCGTGTACCGGATGGTTTGAGAGAAAGCTGCAACGTCATAACTCCAGTGCGTGGTGGGAAAGACAAGCGGAGGAGGCACAGACTTGGACCGTTGTCGCTCTTTGCAGATTCCAAGGCTTTGGACAGCCTTGAACCAGAGAGTAGCCGGAGCTTCCCGGTAACACGTAGTATTACTGCAAGTCGTGCAGGGGACGCTGTTAACTACGAGCAGAGCGTTTATGATGTGGTGCTCAAGCAAGCTGCTCTAGCGAAGGAACAGCTAAAGTCCAGTGGGAGCTCCCTTGACTTGAGAGCCAACATGATCGTGCCCGGAGCTACTCCGCTGCTGAATGAAGCGTACGATCGATGCGGGGAAGTTTGTGCAGAGTATGCCAAGACGTTCTACTTGGGTGAATTCTCTTGGCCTGCATGCCATTTTTGTGTTTGATGATATGTTTCGAAGTGTTTAAAGAGGTTGCATGATATTTTTGCAGGAACGTTGCTCATGACTCCTGAGAGAAGAAGAGCTATTTGGGCAATCTATGGTACTACCCTTTGACGTCCATGGTTTATTGTTGCTACCATTAGAAGGAACATGTTTTATGGAAATCAATCCGTGTATTAGAAGATGTTTGTTACTTATGATGTTTTTGCAGAACATGTTTTATAGTAGGAACTGTATCGTCTTTTTATGCCAGGATTCTTCTAATATGTTTGTTACTACTAGCATTTCTTCCTTTTCTGATATGGTTCTCAATTGTTGATGGTGCAACTTTTGCACAGTTTGGTGTCGGAGGACAGACGAACTTGTGGATGGACCCAACGCGTCACACATAACACCCACAGCATTGGATCGTTGGGAGACAAGGCTGGAAGATCTCTTTGCTGGTCGGGCATATGATATGCTGGATGCTGCTCTTTCTGATACTGTATCAAAATTTCCAGTTGACATACAGGTAAACCAATTGATTCTGCTCAGACTTAAGGCGCATTGTTATGGTGTCTTATTCTGCTCTAGGAGATTTTACCTGACTGTTATTTTGTCTCTGATAAATAATATGTTTTCATCCAAAATAAATCTCAAGAATTGTTTTAACCAAAATTTGGTGTTCAATTTTGGACATTGGGGGAAGAGGGGGGGGGGGTCGTGGGGGCCTTGAAAAATGAAAATTTTGAAAAAAAAATTGATTTTTTAAGTTTTTGTACATCTTGAAAAATTTGAAAAAAATTTAAATTTTTTCATCATTATATATTTTTTCTATCATTTTTTATTTGTTAGGTCAAAAAAATTCTTGTAAATAATGAAAATTTCACAACGTACTTTCTTGATTTTGTGTATCTTACCTAACTTCTTTTGATTATTGTTAAACTTATGACAATAAAAATGTAAAATTATATTTAAAATGTTAAAATATAAAAAAATTATAATTTTTTAAAATTAATTTTTCAGAATTTCTACAATATATACAAATAATCGTAATTTTTTTTACATTTCCTAATTTTCCTTTCCATTTTCTTAAATTTTCGTTTTTCATATTTCCAAAGTACACAAACGGACGCTATATGAAGAACTAAATGAATTAGAGGGTGTCTTCAGTGGTTACTTGTTTTGATACTTTTGTTCTCATCTTTGAATGCTATTGGATGGAAGGCATCCATCTGAATTTGACTTGCATTCTTGTTTAGCCTTTCAAAGACATGATAGAGGGAATGCGATTGGACCTTAGGAAATCCAGATATATGAATTTTAACGAGCTCTATCTCTACTGCTACTATGTAGCTGGGACTGTGGGTCTGATGAGTGTACCCGTCATGGGAATTGCGCCAGATTCCCAGGCAACGACTGAAAGTGTTTATAATGCAGCTTTGGCCTTAGGAATTGCAAATCAACTGACCAACATACTCAGGGACGTAGGAGAAGAGTAAGTCAATATGCATTATGCTGTTTATTCTGCTTTCTGCTTACATTTTACATCGAATTAGTTGAAATAAGCCGAGGTTTCTCAAGCTCAATAACTGATTAGCACTAATTTCTCTAGTGCAACAAGGGGAAGGATTTATTTGCCACAAGATGAGCTTGCAAAAGCCGGAATCTCCGACGAGGATATATTTGCCGGTATGGTAACTGATAGATGGAGGAACTTCATGAAAAATCAAATCAAGAGAGCAAGGGTATTTTTCGCAATGGCAGAGAAAGGTGTCAGCCAACTTAGCAAAGCTAGCCGTTGGCCGGTAAGTTTGACAATTAAAGCGAAATGCCCAAGAACACTGTGAAATCTTATTTAGTTTGCATTCAAAGAATTTCATTTGAAGATGCATGCGTGACCCACATGTATTGTTGGTTCTCAGGTTTTGGCATCCTTACTATTATATCGTCAAATCCTAGACGAGATAGAGGCAAATGATTATGACAACTTCACAAAGAGGGCTTATGTTAGCAAAGGAAAGAAGCTCCTTGCGCTTCCCGTTGCTTATGGAAGATCTCTCGTTAGCAAGTCCACTGAAGTCAGTACTAGCTAAGAGATGAAGCCTCTAAAAACCAAGATTCACAGAGATCAATCGAAACCCGGAATGCAGAGGAAATGATACCTGTGTAATTAGCATTTTGTGATCCCTTACTCTTTCAGTAAAATTTGTCTGCCTCATATCTAGAAAATGGATGGTTATCAGGGATGAAATGATCTCATCTCTTTCCTACAAAATGGAAAGGCAGAGACATGGAAGTGGAGAATACAGGATTTTGGAACTTTTGTTCAATTGATTTCTCATTGGTTGGCTTTTCGATCTTTTCCCACTTCTTAAATTTACATTCAGAACTATGGTTTAGATTACAACATTTCTTTTTTTTAAAAAAAAATGCTATTTTATTACAATGTAATACTATTTCTATTGTTTTTGGAGCTTTTTCTAAAGTAGAAAAAGAAAAGGTATAAGAAAAAATTTAAAATAAGTTGGACTATATCAAAATTTTCAAAGAGCAATAGAACTGGATTGCATCTTTGACCCTTGACGAGAAACGAGTTGCCAATCGTGTATAATTGGGTTGATATGTTTTAACATGGTTAAATTATTTCGTTGATTAACATAATATGGTTTGACAAATTATGTTTAAGTTGAATTTTTATATTTTTGTGTTAATACAATATAATCTTTTTTCAACATATAGGTTAACATGATACGAAAATAATTTTATAATTTTTAAAAATTTTATATTTATTTTAATATAATTTTATTAAGTTGTATACATAGTATATAACTTGATGATTTAAGTTTGTTAATAGTTGATATATATTTACAAGTTTGAATCTTATTTTTAATTATTTTTAAATATTTATAAATTATATTAATGATATATTAATTTTTTAATAAAATATAAAAATTAAAAATTAAATTATATCGCACCTAACTCGATATGAACTCAAATCGAACGGTCTGGACCATATTATATGGGTCGTGTCCAGACCATCTATTAAAAACTCAGACATAAATAAGATTAAGCTTATAAAAAAATTCGAACGGTGTCAACTCAATATGGCTCATGTACGACGGAAACTAAACCTTGCGAGAAAGGTAAGTAGACCTTCGGTTGCCGATTTGACAACTTCTGCCTCATTTTCTTTTTCACTTCTATATTTTAGAAATAAAAAAATAATTTAAAAAAATTTATTTTAAGATAAAAAAATATCATTTTAATAATAAAAAATAAATTTAAAAATATAAATATGATCTTTGAAAATTGAAAAAAAAATAAAAAAACAAGAATTTCGTAATTATGCATTGGTGTGTGGAGTCGTGTGGGCGTTTTCTACGAGAAACATTTCCTTTTTAAAAAAAAATATATAAAATTAGCGTAAAAATTTATTAAAGATACTTAAAAAATATTGATATAAACAATTAAACATCAATAGAAAAATAACACCTCCGTTTGCATTGCAGCGTCTTCACCGGACCGTCAAGTTTACGTCATAAATAAATACAAAAAAAGTATTATATACAAGTACCAGCAATTGTGATATTTCTTTCAGAAAAAAACATCAATTTAATAAATAAACTTTAGCTTAATTGTAAAATTTACATATTAAATTCGTAAAAGATACCTAAAATGTTCTATAAACGTACACATCACCGCTTCTATTAAATAACACTCCATTTGTGAAAACGGTTTCGCTGTAGGCGCCTCACGTACGACGGGTGTGGCACATCCGGCGCCACGCCCCTCGTTTGAATTATATGCGGCTGGAGGCGCATCTCTCTCTCTTTCTTATATAATATATATATATATAAGCTAAATAAATGAATGTTTCAGACTTTACGTGAAAGTGAAATTTATAGATATTTTTATTACGTAAAATATATTTTTTAATAAATAATGTAACGAGAGTAAAAAAAATTATTATAATTATTAAAAGAAAAATTAAATAATATTTTTTCACATCGGATAATCATATTTCTGTCTCAATTAACACATAAATTTTATCAAACAAAGTCTTACACCCAAAAGCTAAAAGACTGTAGAACAAAAAAAAAGAAGACGGTAGAACAGACGTACTGTTAGTCTTTGTATTTGTTTAGACAATAGGAAGAGCATGTTCATTGAAAATCTTGCATAGGCAGTGCCTGTCTCTCACTCTTTCGTTACCATGCATGGACTTTTTTTTCAACATATATAGGGAGCGTTTTTTCTTTACTCTCTTGGTTTATAGAAATACACTTAATTTCATGATCCAAAAAAACCAAGTGTCGAGAATCCTATTAATTGCTTCCATTCTATTGTTTTTTGTATTAGTAATAAATGTCGTAATTTAGTGATTACCTTTTTGTCACTCTTTTAGTGGATTCCAAGAGTTCTTCTTCTTTCACCCTTTTAGTGGATTCTGAGAATTGTTTTCCTCTTCCATATCCAACTTGTATAGTCGTTTCGCATCACTGTATATAATAACGGGAGTTTACTTAGCTTTCGTTATTGTACAATTTGAAAGTATTTGATAATTTCATCGTAACTTTTAAAATTCTGCGATAACAAAAGTTCAAAGTTACGTAGGTTACCAAACAAGAGGGTTATGCAACAGAGGAAGAGGAAAGCTCGTTCTCAAAAAGGAGTGATGTAATCGTGCATTAAAAATAAATATATGGGTGCTGGCGGTGGCGGGTTCGGATTCTAATCCACGGTCAATCGTACGTTCTGGGCCTTCATGAACAGAAGTAGTGATTCTATTGGACTACACAGCCACCGTTACAAAGCTCGTTAGGCTGATTAATCGGCCGCCGTCTTCTCGATCTCCAACAGCTTCTTCCATGCCGGCCGGCAGGAGATGTCGTCCCACCAGGCCTTGAGTTGCTTTCTTGAAGCAAACAGGCAGCCCAGCTTGGCATCGTCGACCAGGCGTCTGGTGGCTGGGATGTGGGCGAGGTCGGCGAGGGTCAAGTCCTCACCTGCAAGGTACTTGTTCTTGGAGAGGTGGCGTTCGTAGACGTCGAGCACCTTCTCCAGCTTCTCTGCGCTCCTCTTTGCGACGTCCGCATCCGATGGTTCCCCCAGCCGTGGGAGGATGACGAGGTTGAAAACTATGTTGAACACCAACGGGTCGTAGGTCTGGGCCTCTACGTCGAGCCACTGATCCACCCTTGCTCGATCCTCCAGTGTCTTTCCGAGAAGGTTCGGTCCACGGCCGGCGTACTTGGCCGCGTAATATCGGATGATCGCCCTGGACTCTGCATATATACGCCGTCATACATGAAGTGATTGGATATATTTAATTTGTTGGTTGATTAATTTGTATCTAGCTACGCACCATAACTTCCATCAATTATTCAGACTGATAGAATTAATTTGATAGCTATGAAATATTCTGATTGAATCTTTAGATTTTGCTATATATTGCATGCGTTCGCTTATTTCCATATATATATAGGGTACGTATCATCAGAACGTGATCGATCATCTTACCGAAAAGCTTCAAGTCTCCATCTTCTATATACGGCACTTTTCCGAACGGCTGCAAGAACCCCCAAACAAAATAATAATAATAAACAGCTAGACAGATATATATAATGGTATTTTCATTGATCTCTCCAGCTTCAAATCATGATATTAATTAACTACCAGGTAGTGGTAATTAAGCACGTAGCAGACCTGTTTGGCAAGGTAGAAGGGACACTTGTGCTCCATGGTGTCAAGATCGACATGGATGAGCTCGAAGTCCACCTCCTTCTCCATAAGGCACAGCATCACCCTCTGCGGCGACACGGCCGTTCTCGTTCCATACACCTTCACCACCGCCATCGACTTGAACCACCACAGGTCGGGTTTCTCTCTTGTTGTGTGGGTGAGTGTTTTAACTTGTAGTAGTGCCGGTGGCGCCCGACCGAGCGTTCCTGTTGGCCAACCTACCGCCAAACATTTATAAATATGTAAATATATATACATAAATTAATAAAACGGCGCGCGTGCAATCCATCCCTGGTTTTGCCTGCATCGGAGAATGTTTGGTGATCACACGGTCAAGGTTGAGTTGACCTACCGGTGGTCGGAAGCGTTGACGGTTATCGTAGCTCCAACCACCAGCATCGTTCGCCATATGCAGCTAATAACGAACTTACTGGTCGGACTGGCTATTCTATATCCTTTCCTCGTGCGCCTGGAATTGCAGATGGAAGCGTCCCTCTGGCACGTACGCCGACAATTTGTCACTGTATCTTGATATTATATAATTATATTATTTATTATATATTATAATATTTTATATTATATTTATTTAAAAAAATTATATTTTTTATCATTTATAAAATTAAATTAATATCATTATTTTTTTATCGTAAATCGTAAAATTTAATTTACCTTATAAAAACTTTAGGTATATGCTGTCGTGATGTTTTGATTTTCTTTTATATAAAAAATATATTAAAGCATCAATGATGTAACGCGCAACCAGAAGCAAGATTATATATTTCAGATAACTTAATAGTTACGCCGGCAAATAGTTTTACAAATCAAATAAAATGTTTAATAATTTGAAAGTCAAAGTCATCCAATCTTTTATTATAACTCATTACACTATAATTATAATAATTAATTATAATGTCTTTATACGAAAGATAACTATTTAACATTAAATATAAACAATTTCATTTATTAGAAACTGTTTGTTAGTCATAACTAACATTCCACGTACATTTATTACAACAAGTAGTGGTATTAATTGTGCATCTGTACCTCTCTTCAAACTTTGTTGTCCAACCGAATCATCACAAAATAGAGTTAGATCTATATCGAATTTTAGTGATGGTGGATTTTTCCATTCATCATTATAAGTATCCAAAATTCATTATCATAAGATATATTTAGTGACAGATATTTTGATCATCACAAAATAGAGTTAGATCTATCATTATAAATTACCTATAATGACAAACCTTTAAATTTGTCACTATAGATATCTATCATCCGTCACTATATGTATTTTATAGTGACGAATCTTATATTCATCACAAAAGAGAATTAAATCCGTCATTATTATAGTGATAGACTTTTTGATCCATTAATATAGGTATCAACATTTATCACCATAGATATCTTTATAGTGATGAAATTTGTATTCATTATAAAAAAAATTTGATTTGTCACCGTAAATGTCACTGATCTATTACTATATATAACAATTAAATGAGAAATTTTATATTTGTTACAAAAGAGAATTAGATGTTTCTTAAATTGACAGTAAATTGTGATCAAGAGGCATCCCCCGGGAGGATCGATTGGCGAATAAGAACTACTGCATAGCGCATGTACTTTTTTTTTTAACATATATTTTCCTGGATGCAGATTTTCGCATTTTTACGTTTGTTGTAAAATATAATTACAAAAAATAAGATGTTATTGCTAGCGCGCAAATAAGATATATATCAAAAAAAATTATCTCACAAACTAAGATATTTATATATCACTCGTAAGTTTTTTTAAACTAATTAATTAATATTAATAAGATAAAATCTACAATTACCACTTACATATACATGAGAATACATTACGAGAACAAGACAAGATGTGAATCTCGTAGAGAATGAGTTTTGTGCGTTTGAGAATAGCTTCTTTAGTTTTAAAAGTAATAAAAAATAATTCTTTTTTTACAAACACAATCTTTACCTTTTTGATTTTTGTGTCATTCAAAAAGACATGATACAAGAATTAATATTTTTTAATATTTAAATAAATAATATTAATGTTAAATTTATATTTTTTAATATTGATGTAATTCTTCAATATCATGATAAGATTAATATTAAAAAAATTATCTCAAAAATTTACCTATATCATGATGATGATGTTGAAAGTAATTTCTAAAAGTATTTTCAAACGAAGTCAATGATATTTCGAATGATATAGAATGACTGAATGAAAAATAACATCTTTTAATTTGTTTAGAAAAAAAGGGATTTAACGACATTTTTCTAAATATTTTCTTTTTTGAACTTGGATGAAGAAAAGCTCTCCGTCGACGGAGTTAATCTCAGCCATACATTGTAAAATGTGCGATCAGGATGATGGGCAAATGTAACGTGACCCGATGACAAGTGCAGGCGTCGTGGGAAGGAACATATATGCATGGCCATTTGAGAGCCTTGCAGATTATATATAATTAGGAGGAAGTAGAGTACGACCAGTCGGCCGATGATCCCAGAGGTCTGATCGTCGATCGATCGGCGTGAACGCTTCCGCCGCACTCCCAACCGGCGATTTAAAGGAATGGTCGTCGGCGCCATCGGTGTCCCGCCTCCACCTCCCTACAAGTTGCTCCCACCTTCGTAAAATGAAAGGAGACCTGCCGCTTCATCGCGCGCCATGCGTTCTCCTTCCGACCTGCAGCCTCCGACGTCGTCCTGTCACGGTAGTGGACGTGGATCCTCATTCGGTCCCCGCAACCTCCTCCTCCTCCTCGTCTTCCTCGTCACCTGCTGTTTTGTCTACGTCCTCCGCAACGCAAGCGCTCGAGACCTTGCCACGCCTTATTCCAGAGAGCTGAGGCCTGCGCTGACGTCCGTATCGAACATCGACGACCTCGACTTGGCGGTCAGCTCTCTCTCTCTCTCTCTCTCTATTTCTATCTATCTATCTCTATCTCTATCTCTCTGTCTCTCTCTCTCTTTATCTATTTATCTATCTATCTATCTATCTGAACTGTATTCCTTTGTTAATTAACCAATCAATCGTTTATTCCTTCGTTTGCAGAAATCGATCATCGTTAACTATGATCGATCGAATCACCAATGAAATCCCACCTTGGGTTAATTTTCTAGATATATAGCTATCTAGCACCATTGTTGATCTTAGCATCATATGCTTTCAGATTGAATTCAGTTTGGTTGCGAATTAATCAATCCGAACAGCCTGCTCGATTTGTTCCGTTTAGCTTCAAGTCATGCTCCGCCGATGTGTATCATCTGGCAGGTGATTTAGGATCTACTGCTATTAATAGCAACGGCCACAGCGTAATTTTCTATGGTTCGAGCAATTCCTTGTATATCTGTCAAGCACTTTTCGATCCTCTTGTTTGCCTTGAACACCGGCGAAGCCCTACTCCTCTGGCTGAACAACAAGGATTGGGACCGTCCTGCTGTTGTATGCCCCGGCCGCATGCAAGGCAGGCGTCTTTTTTCTCGAGTACGTACGTAGAATGACAAAAGATAATTATCTGAAAAATGGGAAAAAAATATTAAAAAAAGAAAGAATCATGAACCCATTAATTGCCACAATAATAATCATAAATCCTTATTATTGCAGTCGTGTGGGGGTGTCGTAATCAAATCTCATTATTGTTATCAGATGATGATCAACTCCTAATTTGTCAGTATTTAGAGGTCGGTTTCTTTTCAAGTGTACAAGTAATTGTTGGATAGTCCCACATTGCTTAGGATGTAATGGTACTGAATCTTTATATTGTGTTGTTTCTAACTACGGTGTTTTTCATTGTTTTGAAAGTTAACTATAAACTTTGATATGATATCCTTGGTATATATATTATTCGCCTAGGTAAATACCCTGTTTTTTGACATACAAAAATATTTGTCTATGGAATTATTATTTTTTATGCGAATTTTTAAGAAATGAAATTCATTATATAGAAATAATATTTCCAATTCTCTTAAATATATTTCCATCTTACTAGTCTATATATACAATATTTGGATGATTTTACAAATTAGAAGTGATATATAGTTAATTAGTTGTTATAATTAATTTGGGTTCTGAAAAATTTTACCTGTTCTGTGTCCATCGATGATATATGTAGCCGGACCATTATTAACTATTAATCTATTAATTTTGGCAGACGGGTAAACGATATAGAAAAGATTATTCTTAATTGATAACATGCAAAAACATGCATGGATGTTTTAGTAAGAAAATGGCGAATTTCGTAGTGCATTAATTATTCTACCCTTCCAATTAAGGAAATCTGAGTGCGTGTGTATATGATGAGCTTAACCGTATATTTCAAAATCAGCTGCATGTAAAAATTAGGAATGCGATCGATTAACAAATCAATCACTTGGCAACGTACCCTCAAGCGCGGTTTATAATGTAAATCTAAGAAATGAAGCTGCATTTTGATTAATAATATTAATTAAGCAGCATACATGATTAATTAATTCTTGCATATATATATATCTGTGTGTGTGTGTGTGTGTGTGTATGTTACTAGTGATGGATTTGAAGAGTGGCAGGTGGCTGAGGAAGTGAGGCTGGAGAGGGCTCTGAAGAAGGCGGCCATGGTGGACAAGACGGTGATCCTGACCATCGTGAACGCAGCGTGGACGAGGCCGGGCTCGGTGCTGGACATCTTCTTGGAGAGCATCAGAACGGGGGAGCGAACGAGCAGGTACCTCCCCCACCTGTTGATAGTTGCGATGGACCGGAAGGCGTACACGCGGTGCCAGGCTCTGCACGACAACTGCTTCGCCCTCACGACCGATGGCGTCGACTTCTCCGACCAGAAGGACTTCATGTCCGACGGGTATCTGAAGCTGGTGTGGAGGAAGGTCGACTTCCAGAGGATGGTCCTCGAAATGGGCTACAACTTCATCTTCTCGGTATATAGATACACACATCCTTCATTGTTTAATTTGCATGCATGCGCGCACTTCATACATATATATATCATGAACAGGTTAATTAGTTGGTATATATATAGATTATCATGGATCAGATGGATGGATATGTTTAATTAATTAATTAATTAGTTAGTTAGTTAGTTAGTTGGTTAGTTATACGTGGAAAATAATGAAAAAAGTAAATAATTGGGTGAGTTGGGGGCAGGACGCGGACATCGTGTGGCTTCGAGATCCGCTGCCGCAGCTGTCGATGAAGGCGGACGTGCAGCTGTCATGTGACCAGTACCGGGCGAAGACGTCGGGAGCGCCCAACGTGGGGTTTCACTTCGCCAGGTCCAACAACCGAACCGTCGAGTTCTACAAGCTCTGGCACTCCTCCAGGCTGAGGCATCCGGATCAGAAAACGCAGGAAGTGCTCAACTCCATCAAGTACGGCCCCTTCGTCAGATCCGTCGGACTCAAGATCAGGTACCTCAGCACCGCCTACTTCGGTGGTCTCTGCGAGCCCAGCAAGGACTTCACCAAGGTCTGCACCATGCACGTCAACTGCTGCGTTGGTCTTGGCAACAAGATCAACGACCTGCGCCTTATCCTTCACGACTGGAGGCGCTTCCTCTCCCGCCCTCCCACTGTCGGTGCCTCCAATTTCGCAACTTGGAGTGTTCCTCGAAGTTGCAGGTGATCCAAGCTTTAATTATATTCTTACATTAGTTCTTGCATATATTGGTGAAGAATCACTTAATTAATTAGTTGGGAAGATCGAAAGACCCTCTAATATATTCCAAACATAAGTTAATTAATTAATTGATCTTTTAGACTTAATTAATTAACATATATCAACTAATTAAGGAAGGAAAGTCCTAACTTGACGCACAGGCAAAAGCATTAATTAATTAATGCCAAAAATAATTAACAATCTTGAATCTGAATACGTATGAATGTGAATCAATTAATGGTTCCATATATTCGAATGGAGAAAACCATGCAGATGCTCTAATATATAGAGCTAGCTAGCAGTAATTATATAAATATCACAAGCCTAATCAATAAGTATGTTTTATACAGATGCATGCTAATTCCACTGATCTGCATGCCCAAAACGTCGAACAACACCTGTGTTGTGATCGAATACAAAACTGAACTTTTTCTCTTAGAATCAGTCTCACATTATTTACTTAAAAATTGAATTTAAACCGATATAAATATATATGTTGATTTCTTCACTCATTATCAATTAGTTTGAATAGAAATTTCACACAGTATCTTCTTCCACCATATATGTCACATTCTATGTTTTTTTGGGTGGTCGCCTTCGTCAGTTTTGTCTAAGTTGTATTCATACAATTGAAATCGATCAAACTGTAAAACCCCAAATATTAGACATATATGCATGGGAATATTGCATACATTAATTGCTCTAATTAAAAATCTTGTGTTCTTGAATTAGGATGATGATTTACCTGAAATATATGCATTTAAGGAAAATAAAAAGTAAGAGACTTATATATATATACACACACACACGTATACATATACATATGTGTGTGTATAAATATATATATATGGATGCAATAAGAAGCTAGATACTCGATCATCAGCAGGGGGTTAAGAACAACTCAAACATCCCTAAAGAAGTATGCTAAATCTACATAATATTATTTTTGTTAAAATTTCATCTTAAAATTATTTTATTAAGTAGAAAGTTCTTTATATTTCAAATTATGTTTTATTCCATATATTTATTAACATAAGACTATTCTAACATTCTTTCTCGTTTGTGACTTATTTTTAATTTTTTATAACTATAAATGTCTACAGGTAAATATACATGAATTGACTTAGATATCATATTAAAATTTTATTTTAAAAGTAATTAACAATAAGTATAAAAGATTTCAGTATTTTAAGTCAAATTTTATTTTCTATATATTTATGTTTGTGAAACTATTCCAGCAAAGTTACTGTTTCCAAATATCTGCAATTTAATTGGTTTGGTGAAGAGAGATCGAAGCTGCCCTGAAAAACATTACTTGAGCTACAACACTAGCACATCGAAAAAAGAAAAAAAATTTGTCTCCAATTGATTACCATCCATACTCGACGGCGTCTCTGCATTTTCCCGCCTCGATCTGCACCCCACAATCCGCATCTCCGCCGAATATCGCGCCGCCTCTCCGTCGTCCCCGACCACGTCGCGCTTCCCCGACCGGCAACAATGGGGAAAAGAACCCAAGGCCCTCTGCCGCTCAGCGTCGGAGTGATGCATACATTGGGATCTTCGTTCTCCGGCCTAGCAAGGACTCCATCGAAAACCCTAATTAAAGTGCTCGTCCAACTCGATCCACGCACGTACGTACGGCAACGGCCTGCAAGTCCGTGGGTGGAGAGATGGAGAGCTGGGCCTCCGGCAACAATCAATCGTTTTTGGTTTAATTGGGGGAGGGAATTGAAGAAAGAAGCAAGCAGGAGCAACAATCCATGATCACTTTTCACTTTCATCTTCAAGATGGAATTTTTATATCCTTTCGTCATCGTTTTCGCTCCATTTTCTTATAATTGCTTCATCAAGATTCAAATATATTTAACAGAGTGAACCTTGTATTGCTGCTTAATTCTGTGATCATGCTCATCGTTATTATATTTACTCCATGTCGATCTCCTACATTTTCTGCATATACATCATTGTATCGTAAATTTTGAAGCTCTGGTTTTTCTTAGAAATATGAAAGGTGGAAAGAAAGGGAGAAAGCAGAGCAAAGAACGAACAACGAGGAAAAAGGGACCAACGAGGATGAGATTTGATTTGTCCTCCAGGCAAAGAAAGCTAAAGTACTCGGAGGATAACAAGGCAACAACACAGAGAATGATCTGACTTGTACTCTGGTTTGCATTTATCTCAACAGTTGCAGTCAAATTTTCTCTTCGGTTCTATTTCTCGTCCAAAAACCACGCTCGTTCTATTTTTCGAACTGCATTTATATTGAATTTCAATTTTAACTTTAGTATTATATTGTTAAAGTTTTATTAAAATTATTAATTAGTTAAAATTAGAATTTTATTTATTGAACATTTTTGTAAGTTAAACTTTTTATAATTCTAATTATACTGCTTTTTCTTTTTCTAATTAGAAAGCTAAATTAATTTTTAGTTAAATTTTTATTGAACATTTATTGTATTTAAGAAAAATCGATTTTTACCGCTTCATTGGTAAACACACTTTTTCATGGTGCGCATGTGACCCGAAGTGCTCTGCCTCTGCGCCTTTTCTCTCGTCGGCATTTCTCTGAGCCATGTTCCGTTTGCGGCAACAATAAGCGTCGTTGCCTCCAACAACCGCCCACTAGTTACCGCAAGAAGGTTCTCGTCGTCGAAGATGATAGCTCCTGTGAAAGTGCCCTTCCGACAAAAGCGCCGCTGTGGCTCCAAGACTGGGTGGACAACGACGACGTTGGGAGACACTCGGGCGTCAGAGATGGTCCAGCGTCTGAAACCCATTTGGGTTTCAAAAAAGTTGTAAAAGTGGAGGAAGAAGGGGGAAAAAAGAAAAAGAAAAGAATGGAAGAAGAAAGTAAAAGAAAAGAAAATGTGAAGAAAGAAAGGAAGAGAGAAAATTAAGAAGAAAAAATAAAAATTATGTTTAAAACTTTTTTTTTAATTTTTTTTAAAAATATGTTCTATATGATTATATGATTGGTTATTTTAATTAAATTATAAAATAATATTATTTAAAATATATAAATATTGATGTTATAAAAAATATGATCACAAAATAATAAGATGTGTAAATTGAAAAGTAAAAATATCATCGTAATTATTTTCATTTTTATTGAATTTCAAAGTACTGTAATTTCTGAGCTCGTATATTTTAGGTGTTTCTTGAATCGGTAGTATACTTTTTTCTCTGAGAGTTTGAATTTGAAGTTGATCAACCAGTTGAAGAAAAATTTTATGTTTTTTTGTATTTCAAATATTCGTTTCTTCTTACTGTCTTATTTCCTTTTGCAGACCATATGAAGTTCTTCACCATCGGATTCTCCAATGAAAATTTGTTATCGAAGAGGATGGAATTCTTTGTCAGAAATTTTGGGTGAAAGATTTTGTTGATGGATTATGCAACTTTTTGCCTAAGGATATTGAAAATTATGCTGAATTGCAATATGTTGACACTAATATTTTTATTCTTCTATTAATCATTGTATATGTGTTGATTTTATTTTTTTTTTATCATAAAAATTGTTGGAGTATAATGTGGCTAGATATGTAGCTAATTAAAAGAATTTAAAAAGTAAAACACAATTTTGTGCCCACAAATAAAAAATGAATTTTTTTTAGCCATGCATAACAATGTTCCCTTAGATAACTATGTAAACAAAACATTTTCATGATTACCAATACAAAAATATTCCCTTAGATAATTTTTAGAAAAAGTTTTAACCAGCTACAAAAATGAGATAAAATTAAAATTAAAAGTTATAAAATTAATAAAAATAAAATTACATATTAATTAGTATGATAAAAATTTATAGATTAAAATTTATTCGATAATAATAATATATATATATAATATAAAATTAAAATTAAAATTTTAAAAATAATTACCAAACAAAATTTACAACCTTGTTTGTTTTCTTAACTTCAATTTTAACTCTAATTTATTACAAATTCTTATATATTATTATCATCGTACAAACTCTTATATATAAATTTTTACTTCATAATTTATTATGTAATTCTATAAATATTTACGAAATTATCTTTAACTTCACGGTTACTTAAGATAAAAATTAAAATAAGATAAACAAAACTTTTATACGCCACACAAGCATGCGGTGGGCCATCACCCCATCGTCTAAGGAGTCGCTTGTATTCGTTGGCGTGACGGAGTTATCTTCTCAGATTTCATTACTTCTACACCGCCAACGACCAAATTAGCATATATACAAAACGCCATCAATAAAATGCAGATTTTTTTTCATGGATTACTTGTTCTGTCCAAGTGCCAACCATGCATCCAAATTCTTCTGGGGTCGCCGTTGATTAAGAACGGTTGAGGTGTCGTCGGACATCATCTCTCGCCAAGTGCATTAGAACAGACCCAAATTAATTTAGTGCAGATCAGAAAGGCAGCGGTTCATTCATACCAACCGCTGCCTTTCTGATCTGTACCAAATTAAATTGGGTCTGATGGAGGACTAAATCTAATGGCGAGATAGACGTCCGACGACACCTCAAGGGTTCTTATTTAACGGTGACTTTATAAGAATAAATTTTTTTCTTTTTTTATAAATTTTTAAATATTATTATTATTATGTAAATTATTATATATAAATCTTATCTTATAATTTACTATATAATTTCAATATCATTTGTAAAATTATTCTTAACTTTAATTCTTCGTAATTATTAAAATTAAAATACTTTATTAATAAATTTCCACGTGTGATCGTTATTGCATAACAATTAATCTCACATCATTTACTATATAACTATTGTGTGGGAGATAAATTTCCATGGAATTGCATAACCTTTTTTGTTTTTACTTTATAATTTACTATATAATTTTAATATCATTTATAAAATTATTTACAATTCTAACTCTCAGTAGTTCTTAAAGCTAAAGCACGTCATTATTAAAAGTAACCTATGTATACAATATTTATTGGATTTAATATTTGTTTGTTTCCGACTCCAACTAACTCGTTGAAATACGTTTGTTTAAAACGAATTTGTTTGTTTAATCTTAGTTGGATGAAATTAGAATTGAAAGTAATGAAATAAATAAAGTTAAATTACATAATAAGTAATGTATTGAAAATTTATATATTAAAAATTTTATAATAATAATCATACGTAAGAATTTATAAAAAATTAATTCTACAATAAATAAAATGAGAAACAAACGAAATTTTAACTACGTACATGACCAATATATGAAAAAGTAGATGACAGAACATTCACTTGGATTTATGCTACACAACATTCAAATTAGGCATGATTGAATATATGAAATTGTTTATAGATTTTTTTGATAATACTATGAAAATGTTGTGCATAAAATAGTTTCATCGGGATTTGTGTGTCTTGAGATTGTTATACAAACATTTAAAAACGAAATCCCGTAATGGATTATAAAAATTCATAGGTTTTAGACTTCTTACACGGCTATTGTGCAAAAGTATACACAGTAATATTATCAAATAAATTTATTATTTTATAATAAAAATTACTATCATCTTAAGTCATGTATCTTCACAAAAAATATATACCTCATGTTAATTAATCTCATATCTAAAACAAACATATACATAGACTATACTCATAATCTATGTCAAAATCACTTAAGTTTCATTCATGAATGTTATTCTTAATTTCTGGAATAACTCCTAATTTTCATCCCACCTTTACATTTCCCAACTTACTCTTCTCATTATTTTATCATCATATCTTATATCACGTTAATATTTATATATTTTAAATAATATTCATTTACAATTTAATTAATTTAACTAAACAGAGGAAATTCCACCCTATTCAAAGGAAATTTCCTTTGTCGTGGAAATTCTACCCAAGCTTTAGGAAATTTTGTCCATCCCATTTTCTATTAAAGAAAATTCTGCCCGATCGAGAGGAAATTTCGTTCATCCTAGTTTCCATTAGAGGAAATTCCATTCGTCTAAGTTTTCACCAAAGGAAATTATGTTTAACCTATTATCCACTAAAGGAACTTCTACCTGATCTAGAAGAAATTTTGCTCATCTTAGTTTCCACCAAAGGATATTCTACTCAATTCAAAGGAAATTCTGCCCGATCAACATTTATATATTTTAAACAATATTCTTGTATAATTTAATTAAAATAACAAAATATAGACAACATTTTTTTAAAAAAATATGTTAATAGAATTTTATTTTCTTTATTTTTTTCATTTTTTCCCTTTGACCACGAACAGAAGTTCCTCTATCCAATAGAGGAACATCCACCAATGCGTAATTCTTCTTGTAGATGGAAGTTCCTCTGTCCAGTGGAGGAACATCCATTGGCCAAGGTGAGGGTGGGGATGGTGCGTAGAGGAGAGGTGAAGGCAGAGAGGGCACAAGCAAGGGTGGAGATTTTACGTAGGTGAAGAGGGGCACGACCAGGTAGAGGTTAGGGATCATGTGTGAAGGAGAGCTAAAGGCAGAGAAGGCATGGACAAAGAGAAGCATAGATAAAGACAGGTATGGAAAAAAATCGTACAACGATAGGTACATGCAAAGATGGGGATCATGCATGAAAGAACCAACGAGAGCAACAATGGAGAGCGAGGACTTCAAAAAGTATAGACATCAAAGAACGTAGACATTAGAGAACGTGCATAAAAGAAAAAACATGTTTCACAATGAAGTAAACAATAAATCCATTTTTCTCAGTTCAAGAGTATTAGAATAGGTTATTCGAACGAACCCTTAGTTTTAAAGTACGATCATAACATCGTACGTTCACAATCTCAAACTTTAATTTCACTACTTACACATTCAAGACCAAAACACAAAATCCTAAAATAACAAAAGGGAGGAAGGAAATCATGTAGAGATTTTAGGAGAAATATCTGTCACGAGCGAGGTGGATGGACTGCCCATGTATTTCAATCTTTCAACCCATGCTTTGGCAGATCGTTTTGCCGTGCAAGGAATAATAATTCACTAAAATGATCGTGGAATCGCAGACGATTACAGCACGTCAACACTAGAATCACATCAAACAAACACTTGCATTGTTGTAAAAAAATTTGATTACATTACAGTGACACATGATAAACCAATCAGATAGTAATAAAATGTATAATAAATTATAAAATAAAAAATTATATAATAATAATAACATATAAAAATTTAACAAGAATAAACAAAATATCTCCGAAGACAGCAGACCGTCGGCCATTACTAAAGTTCGTGAAGGAGTCGCGCTTAAGCTGCAGCAAGAACAATGCGCTTTTTTTAGAAGAAAACTTCTTTTCGAAAACGCGTCTCCAAATGTGCTCAACGGTTGCAACTTCTTTGCGAAACACGACTTCCACATCTCGCGGTCAAATTCAATGTTTTTCAAAACACCGATATCGCTCAGCATACAGAAACATAATAGTAGTCCTCGATTTTTAGGACCTTCTTCGTAATTTCTGGTATTTATGTAAAAATCACCGAAAACATTGCAGTTGGATAATATTACATTTCCCAATAAACTAACATTTCTTGAAAAAAAACCTCCAAACTCGACTGCGATTCAAATCGAACGAACGTTTCCAATAATTTGAACAAACAACCTATTGAGCCCAAAGACACGGAACACGCATAAGAATTCGGAAGACAGGCTAAAAACAGAGGAGTTCGATTAAGCACTTAGATCTCACAACAACCATTACCGATTCAATTATTAAATATTATAAGAATGATATTATACGAAACGATCCCATTGATCAAATGACAAACATGTATCAAACAAGAGAAAAAAACCATCCTAGATGTGTTGATCGAGACACTCACATCATATGATCAAAATCATACCCGCCACCCGACATAATAAAGGTCGCGATGAAAGTGCAGATTAACCGCAAAAGCCCAAAGCAAACATGATAACTAAACGAAAGAGAAGCAGATATATACTATATGATTATAACTCCACAGCACATGTCAACAGCACCATAATATCCAATTAAAAAGTTGGGTAAAAGAACCTCCCATGGGAATTACAGAGCGAGGCATCTCAGGGAGCCTGTCGTTCTTCTAGATCTGCATTAAATCGAACTGAAAGCTTCGTTTTTAGAAGGTATTTGTAGAACATTCCGAAAACATATCAAACAGCCATCGAACATGATATAAAAAGTTGCATCGGATGCACGTCAGTACCAGAATTACTAGCATATCAAGGATAAGCATGGATTGACGTACTTGGCGAGCAGCTCCAGTGTATGACTATTCATGCATCCGTGCCCTTTTCCGAGCATGCAACGCCACCACCCTCATTATCCGAGGCTTCCGCATTTACATTGCCGTCGTTTAGAGAAGAGGGCATATTGCCGGCGCAGACGTTATCGGAAGCCACCTCGTGGAAATTGCCAACGTTCAAACAAGGGCGCGCATCACCAGCACCTTCATTGTCCGAAGCCTCCTCGTTAGCACTGTCATTGTTAAGGCAAGACTGCACGCCGCCGTGATCGTCGTTGTCAGAAGCCTCCTCGTGAACATTTTCGTGGTTAAACTCCTCCTCCCTCCCCCGAAACCCAGCTTCCAACAGCTGCATCCTCGTTCTTAGCTCCCCCATCTCCCTCTCCATGAGAAACAACCTCTCCTTCAGTGTCAGATTCTCCTCCTCAAGCTGCGCGATATGAGTGTCCTGGTCGTCCACCCTGTTCTCCAGCAGGTACCCGACCTTCCCCAACCCACCATGGTCCTCGCCGAAATTGGGATGGCAAACCATCTCAAACCTGCTCAGGTCATGGTCCAGCCTCCTCTCCACCTCTACGTGCTCCTCCACGTCGCTCTCGCTCGACCCGTCCTCCCCCTCTTCCCCCTCCTCCACATCCACATCTGGCGTACCCGACCTCAGCCTTATCAGCCCCTTCATCGACCCGTACCCGTCCACCCCCCACTCCTCCTTCGCCATGTCCACCACCCCCTCCCTCGATGGGGAAAACTTCGGCGTCGGCAGTATCGCAGGCGTCACCGGGCACGGCGACACCAGAGAGGCGATACCCCCGGCCTTCTTGGCCCGGATGATGAACGAAGTCGTGTTCCTCGGAGCGTACGGCGCGAACCTCGAGAACTTCCTCCTGTTATTACTGCCGTTGTTAGGGTAGAACCTCCTCGCCTTCACGCGGTTCTGGTACTGGAGCTCGTTGAGGGTCGGAGGTCGATAGCCGGATTCGCCGCCGCCGCCTCCACCACCAGGGGGCTTCTTCTTCTTGCCCTTCCACTTGGCGAGGCGGCCGTATTTTGCCCCTACAAGGGGCATGGGAAAGATTTGTTGCTGCTGTTGCAGCTGCGCCCTAGGGTTTTGGAATCCCATCGGGTCTTCCGTGGTTGGAGGGGGGATGGTCGAAGGTTGCTGCCACATCCCGAAACTTCTGCCCATCATCTGCGATGGATCGTTCATCCGATCCATTTCGATGACGACAACGGTAAGAGATTGGTGACACCTCCTTACGAAACCCTAGACCTGAATTGGGGAAAGGAAGAAGAAGAACAAACGTTAGAATTGGAGATTGTTTTGCAGAGACCGGAGAAATTCGAGGGCGGGGAAGTGGAAAACGAATCAATCTCGTTCTTCTTTTAGGTGTATTTTGATTTTGCTTTTCGGAAATGTGCAATTCGATTTTCCGTGGTTCGATCGCGTTCCCTCGTTTCGTCCTTGTGATTAGGGATTGGAACATAGCAGCCGACGGTGCGGTGGGGGTATTTATAAAGGCTTGGGCGGGTGGGTGAGCACGTGACGCGCATGCGTGGCGCGACGGTTTTCGTTCGATCCATGTCGTGGCACTCGAGTTTTTGGTTTTCATAAGAATTTTGAATTCTCAGTTTTTGCCAATTTTAAAAATTAGGTAAAATTAAAATTAAAATTATATAATAATTAAAATAATAAAAATTTATAATTTAAAATTTATATTATAATATTAATAATAAAATTCGATATTGTACCTCTGTTGATTTTAAAAGTCCAAAACTAAGCTTAAGGTGGGTTTGTGTACTTTGATGAGAAAACTTTTTCAAGCATTTGTATCCATAAAAAAATGAGAAATTTTTATTATTGTTTTCAACTGATATAAATATCAGGTCAAAAAAGAACTTTCGGTATCCTTTTGCCTATGTACTATCTTTTGCAAAAATCTAAAAAACTCTTCTACTTGTTCATTTACTCGAAGATTTCTAGGATTTTTCAGGTTAGATAGAAAAAAGAGTTAGAAGATGATATTATTATTAAACAATCTCAATAACGAAAATAAAAGATTGTTGATCAAATGTATATGGATATTATGCATACCATGTGGAATAATAGAAATAAATAATTTTTATTTATAATTTTCTCAAAACTATGGTTGAAGTTTGCTGGTTGGAAATATATTGTTACATTGATTTGGATTAGTATTATACAATTGGTTGAATTTTTATGCAAAAACATTTGCTTTACTAAAATTTTCTTCATTTTCTATCAAATGTGCAAATGTTTTGGAAATTTTTTTTTAAGAAACTATTTTCTAGATTTACCTTAGAAATTATTTTTCAATTTATCAAATTTTTCTAAAAATTATTTTCTAAGTATAGATGAATATTTCAACGAAGGTGGATGGAAAAGTGATTGAAACCTTATCACAAATTAGAAAAACAAAAATAAATTTTATTAAAATAATTACAGCACTTTTCTGCCGCATATTACAAAATAAATAGATTTTAAATTGCAGAACTTTAAAAATATTGCAGAAGATTTAAGAGAACGTGTACCTTTAACTTGTATAAAAATGATAAAAATAATAACAGATTTAATTTATTATTTTTTATATTTTTGAAAGATATAAGTAAGCTTCTTTTCAATTTGAAGGAAGATGGAAATATTACCTGTAACGCAACTACCTTCTTATAAATGATCGTCACTTGGATCCTCCCCCGCGACAGCGACGACAACATGTCACCTTTCTCCGGCTGACCAAGCCCGCGGCCTCCGTCGACCCGCACCACGGCTTCGTCATACCCTGCGACGGCGAGAACCTGCACTCGTGCTACATATCTGGGATGGGGCACGTGCGGACGTCGCTGGACCAGAGGACAAGTTGGTGGGGAGGTGGCCGGCAGAAGGGAAGGAGGGACGGAGAAGCCGGGCGTGTAGGACTGCCCCGGGGTGAACTGCAAGTGCTACCACGAGCTCCTACCGGAGACGGTGGCCGTGCACATGCAGGCCGAAGGCCACGGACATGTGGCTGCATGTGCCCGCCCAGATTCTTCAACTTCACGCCGGCCTTTGAATAGGAGTAAAATTAAAATTTAATGGAAACTTTAAGTACAGTTGTTTTAATTATCACCATTTACATTGACTGCTTTTGTTAGCTTAGAGATTAAGTTTTTTTAGTCCGACATAATTTTTAAGATAATAAAATTCATTTTTATTTGACTTTTTACTGTTACAGTGAAAATGTTAATTTTTATTATATTATTTATTAAAATATATATTTTACATAGTTAAAAATTTTACAAACCTTATTCTCAAACAAAATCATAGATATTGTAATAAGAATTGCAAAAAAAATTACATTAAAAATTGTATCAAATTAAAAAAAGTAAACTTCTAACTCAACTAAGATTAAGTTTTGTGTGTATATGTATGTATAACAATTGCATCCATAGTCTATTGATTATTTAGCATTTCTGTAATAATGATAATATCTCTGCTTGAAATTGAATTTAAGCCTTGTGATAAAATTGAGTAGAAAAAATATAAGAAAAGAAATTAAGTAAATTTGAGGACACCTTCATTTAAATTTGAAGCGATTTTTACGACGATGGTTTTTTATATTATTAAAATTCAGATTCAAATAAAAAACGTAAATATCATTATTCTTATTTAGCTGAATTATTTAAATTAATGGTGTATCTAAGTGGAGTGTGTTACCTTAATAAGGCAGTTAATTAATATTTAAGAATGATAGTAACCGTAACTCTTATTAGCATTCAAATCTCCATAAATATAAAAATAATCATTTTAAAAATAACGTTAAGCAGAAGCTCCTCTTCTTTTCCTCTCACATGTAAAATTTTAGCTCAAAGTGATTGATAATTAATAGAGAAATCAATATGTAAATATATATTTATAAGTTCTGATTCTTTCTAATAGAAATTTTTCACTCGTAATTATTTTACGTACTTTAAAGTTTTACTCGATAAAACCAATAAGTTAGTTTAACTTAAAGTTAATATTTTTTTAAGTCAATACAATTTCAAAGTTAAGAATATTTTTTCCTTTTTTTTATAAAATTACAATAAATGTTTTTTACTATCGTTATATTATTTATTAAAATATATTTATCGTAACGTAAAAACTCATTTAACATGTTAAAACGAACCTCAAGTACCTGCCACAAGTCCATTTACGTCAATCTAACGTTAATAACACGTAAAATTTAAATTAAAAATTAATTGATAATAAGAAGAAAAAAAAACAAATCTAAACTACGGTCTTTCGTCTGACGTCTGATTTTTATTATCATTAATTGCACGCCCATTTTCCAAATTTCTAAGCATTCGAGACTCTGATGACTCCCGGAAATTGCGAATCTGTTTCCGAAGAGCACCCTAATTTTGTCAAACTCTCGACTTCGTCAAATCAACCTCATATAATCGGTAACTCACTGACTCCTTCGCGTTGATACGGTAATAAAATATGAAAAGATTATCAGATAATGTGCATTACCAGGAATGTGAATATCTTACGGTCTTTATATTGCGATACCTCCCTGTTTTCTTGTTACGAATTAATTTTGAGTTAAATTTTAATGTCAAAATACGGCCTTAACACTGCACACGTCATTTACCGATAAGCAAGCAAATGATACACAACTTTGATCTTTGGGGTGTTTTATACGTAAAATAAAATAAAAATGAATTGATATGAATTTATTTCGTAATAAGAATTAAATTGAATGAAAATAAATTTAACATTAAAGTATTTGTACTTCGATCAAAATTAAATAAAATTGAAAATATAATCTATTGAGATTTAACAGTACGTGATCACGAAAAATCTACAGAGTAAAAATAATAATACATGATTAGGTGACAACTACTAAAGTTGTGTGAAACAACAAGTATGATTGATTTTTCTTCGATTCACAAAGGGAGAGGTGAAAATTTAATTATCAACACTTCTTTTATACTTGTAGAGGTTGAGAATTGAATTTTTGACTCCCTCTTTTGACATAAACTATACATAATTAAATTTCTCTTAATTTTGTTTCATCTAATTCCAATGGTACAAATATCTCATTAGTTTCCTTTAATAATGAGATATTTCAATTATAAAGAATTGAAATTGAAGGTAATGAAATAAATTGATTGAAGTTATATAGTAAATTATGAAATATAAATTTGTATATATATAAAAATGTACAAAGTAATAATAATATATAAAAATTTGTAAAAAATAACGACCTTAGCTTATTATTAAATAAAAATCTTTGCTTCTCACATTGCAAAAAAAAGCAGATCCCTTGATAATCGTTCACCGACCTGGGAAATAAGAAAAAAATGATTTGTAATTGATTGACTTTAAAAAAAAAGAAAAAAGAAAAATATTTTTATAATAAAAAAATAAATTAAAAAATATAAATATTATCGTAAAAATAAAAGTAATTTTAAAAGTTAAAAGAAAAGAAAAAAAAAAGTGAAGGATACTGACAGATAGACTATATAGTATGCTCTCGATTAAGCTCACACATGCACACATCCTTCTACTTCAAGCAAGGAACGGGCGAGGAGGAGAAAGAAGCACATCGATCACTCCATCCCATCACTTCCCCGTAAAGCTTTGACCTTCGAAACCGGAGGCGGGCGCCATCCAAACTCCGACGATGCGGTGTCGGTGGATGGTCCTCGTCTTCGTTACCTTCGTAATCCTCCTCTCCCTCACCGTCGACTACCAACTAACCAAACACGTCTACCCACACCCCGCCGTCAACGACTCCATGTCCGCCGCCACCGCCTCCTCACCACCTCTCACCATCTTCATCGGCATACTCACCCTCCCGGACAGATACGAGCGCCGGAATTTCCTTCGCCTGGTGTACGGCGAGCAGAGACCGGACCCGTCGTTAGCCATCTTCGACGTGAGGTTCGTCTTCTGCAACCTTAGCAAACCGGAGCAGCACCTCTTCGTCTCCCTCGAGATCCATCGTTACAACGACGTCATCGTCCTCAACTGCACCGAGAACATGAACACCGGCAAGACGTACACCTACTTCTCCTCACTCCCCCAGCTTCTTCCCCGTCGCTACGACTACGTCATGAAGGCCGACGACGACTTATACCTTCGACTCGAGAAGCTGGCGTCGTCTCTCATGCCACTGCCGAGGACAGATCTGTACTATGGGTAAGCTGGATTTGTACTTGTTCCCCTTTTTCTGATACAGCTTGATGGATCGAACGATGTAATAATTAATTCCGCTAGTTTTCTGATACCATGCGATCGCAAGGATCCGTACGCGGGAGGGACGTACATGTCTGGGATGGGGTTCGTTCTGTCGTGGGATCTGGTGGAGTGGATTGGGACGTCAGACATCCCGCCGAAGAACAAGGTCGGGCCGGAAGACATGATGGTCGGGCGGTGGCTGGTGGCAGGGAAGAAGGCGAAGAACAGGGTGTCGGAGAAGCCGGGGATGTACGACTTCCCGGGGAGCAACGTCGAGGCGTGCGCCCACGGGCTCATTCCGGAGACGGTGGCGGTGCACAGGGTGAAACGATGGGATCAGTGGAGGGATGTGCTGCTCTACTTCAACGCGACGCCCCACCCATAGCCGAAGCCGAAGCCCGAAGGTTTCAGTTGCATCCATTAATCGTAGCGTATGTATGAATATGATTCTGTTTTCACATTTTGATTGCAGACCAAAAAGGGATTTGCCACAGTAATTAACGATTTTGAATCGATTCCAGTAATGGATTTTGAATTGATTGCAGACAAAATGATTCATTTTCTCCGGAAAAAAAGAAAAAAAAGAGAGACGTATACAAGCTCGTCATGCCGCGTCTGTTGTTTTAATGATCCGGCCTTCTTCTTGTCACATCGTCAGACTAAAAGGTAATATTATTTTTAATATCATTATTATTATATACATTATTATTATTTTAATAATTATATAATTTTAATTTTAATTTTAAAACTTTTAAAATTGGTTAAAACTTTCTCAAGTTTTTCGACTAGAGAAGTGAAGTTCAAGCAAACTTTAGACGTACGCCACTTCTACCCTTTTTAAAAAAAATTTAATCTCTACCTTCACCGATACGACACACTAAAAGTTTTCGTTTGTTTCAATTTAATCTTTTATATAAATTTTTAACCGTATTATTATTAATAAACTTTAACTTATAAACTTTCGATATCCTGATATATAACTTTAATTTTATTTATTTTACTATATTTAACTTTAACTTTTAAAGTTGATTAAAGTTCACTCCAAACTAAGGTCCAGGTAATTACTATATATCTTCATTTTTTATTATATATTACAATATTATAGAATAACATTTACGAAAAATATTTAATATTTTATATTAAAAAAATTATACCAAAATATTTATATAAAAAAATTATATATTTTTTAAAATAATATAAACTCAACCTTACTTAGGATGCATTTGTTTACACAAACTCCTAATTTTAGAAGTAAGTTAAAGTTTTTTTAAGAACTATTTAATAGACGTATATTTTTTTGACAAGTGTGACAATTCTAAAATCCTAAGGTACTACTTCAATTTAATTCATTTTTCACCTCACATGGGAGTCACTACTACACGACTCCTATTTTCCGTGGCTGCTCCGAAAGTAGAAAATATGCAACTACCCCTCTTCCTTTTCTGTGACTTCATGTCGCTCGTCTCTCTTGCAATTAATCTTTAAGGGTAAAATTAGAATTTTAAATTTTTTTTTTGAAAAATACTGTTATAACAAACAAACACAATTCCTAAATTACCACTCTTTTTTTCAAATACTGATTCTTTAAAGACACTATTACAGTACCACTCCAAAAATTATAAACTATATTTTAAAGTTTAAACAAACATACCCTTACTTTTATCTACACTAAAGCCTAAAACGTCACTTTAATATATGACGGAGCATAATCTCTTCGTTGAATTTCACGAAGCATGCCAATAAATGTGCAACTTTTAATGCCTCAATTCGATATTTTAAATGATACGCATGTAATAAATGCTTTATATTTTATGCTGTGTAATTTAACTCTTTCGCTCGAGAAATCTACCACGAACTAACTCTTTCCTGTGATTATGCAGATTCTCAAAGCAATATTTAGAACGCTGTCAATCCACTAATTAACTCTGAAAAAATATATATGATCCGCCGTGACGTTGCCACTGCAAGAAAGTAATTTCAAACTTAAATGAAATAACTAGGGAGGTTGCCAAGATATTGGAGACCACTCGATTACAGTTAAAGAAGACTGGTACTGAGATATGTCAACATGCAGGGTGACACGTTGAGCACAAGTTTCTACAAGAAAATAACATCCCCGGCCTTCACTAAAGCTAAGCACATCCTTCGTAATATCCTTATTGATAAAATATGTCTCGTGAAAAGCAGAGCTGATGTGTTAAGCATTCACAATCCGTTCACACATGATTGTTGGGTAGAAGTGAAATTAGATGGCAAAGGTTCGTGTTTTAGGAAATTATACGAATTATAATGTAAGTTTTTTAGTATAATTTTTTAATATTTATTTGTTTCAAGATGTGTTTATTTATGAGTATTTTATAATACAACTTTATTTTTTATTTTATATATTACAACGATATACGTTAATATTTATCAAATAATTTAACATTTTATATTAAAAATTATATCAAAATACTTACATCGTAAATCATAAAATTTCTTAAAAAATTTGAACCTCTTATCGCCTAATTCTACCTCTTAAGCACTATTCTTTCATGAGTTAGTTACTATACACTTCTATTTTTACTATACAATGTAATATTCTATAATAATATTTACTAAATAATTTTAATATTTTATATTAAAAAATTATATCAAAATATTTACATCGTAAATCATACATTTTTTTAAACAACATGAACCTCACCTCACTTACTTTCAATGTTTAACATGCCTTAAATGTACATTTGTTTAAAAGGTAAAATTAGGCGAGGTAAGATTCACTTTTTCAAAAAATTATACTATTTAATATTTAAGTTTTTGGTATGATTTTTTAATATAAAATATCAAAGATGTTTGATAAATATTATTGTAAGTAATTAATATGCATAAAAAAAGCTGAAATACATAATAAAAAAGTCATAAATAAACGATGTTAATGTAAAAAGTTAAAGATGTTTAATAAAAATTATTATACCTAGTTAAGATATATAATAAAAAATAAAAATACATAATACCAAACTCGTAAACAAATGATGCCAGAATCAGAATGCAACCATGGTCTGCAGAACTCGTTACTTTGGATCTCCAAACCGAGTATGCTAGTAGTGCTGCTGTAATTGAAAGAAAGATACGGACACCCTCAATTTCATCATCTCTCTGGGTGTGCATCTAATATTGGCAGGGGACAATGGTTGGCTCTAGAGCCGTCGAGTCACTTCGATCACACATATCTTCATCAATGTTCACGACAGACTCACCCTGCATCCCATAGCACAATCAAAGAAATAATCAAGATGTACAGGGAGAAAGAAGTGCTTGCATTCTATCATGAATTAAGAAGAAAACATCGATGGATGTGCCGAGAAATGAATTAAGAGAAGGCGGACAACAGTACCTTTGCCATGTTTCTGAAGAAGGTGGTGGTGTAATTCCCAGTGGGGAAGAGGGCTTCCACAAGGTCTGCCAGAACCAGCTGAGGCTGGGAGATTCCCCCGTCAAACCAATCTTTCACAACATGAAAAAAGTAAAAGAAGGCATCAAGAACAGCATGTAGAGCTGATATTTCAATTCAGTGAATTAATTCAA